>CAHIKZ030004529.1:332500-357500 GCA_903632075.3 Acanthosepion pharaonis
CATGAATCTATCATGTACATTCATAACTGCTCATGGCGTATCAAATGTAAACAAATGACGTTATACATTATGAAATGGACAAAGTCCGACAATTATTTAAAGACATTTTTATGTTTAACATTCTTTTTATAGATACAAGTATACTTGTATCTATAAAAAGAATGTTAAACCTAAAAATGTCCATCTCTATAATATATATATATATATATATATATATATATATATATATATATGAATAAATATAAAAGTGAACATAGATGTCAACACTTAGAGGCAACTGTCTGATTCATGTCAGATGCAATCGTCAGGCCTGATTTATTTCACTTTTAATTTTAATTTTGTATTAACGGATTAGAACAGGTTTTGAAAAATTTCTGCTTATCGCGAGATACTTTATTGTTGAAGTGTAATATTTATCTTGTTAAAATATTTAAATGAATTGTGGCTTAATTTTGCATTTGAATTTAATCCCAGACTAACATTTAAGATTATAAATAAGGTTTGAAACTGAGAATAGCAATTACGGAAATTGCAATAACCAGAAATTTTGCAAAACCGGTGTTAATCCAAAATTAAAATTAAAATGACAATAAATAAATCTACAGTCACTTGATAATTGCTTCGACATGAAACTCAGCGTTGTGCAATCACTTTAATATATTTTGCATATTGCTTAATATATATTAAATAGATCTCTTATTTAATATTGGGCACTGTTTTGTCTTACACTATAGAGTATTTATATTTACTTGTATACGATACGATCGCTCGCTCGTACATCTACCTATATTCACCCATTCTTTTATATATATATATATATATATATATATATATATATATATATATATGTATGTATGTATATGTATATATATTGTGTATTTAAGCAGCAATCTTTCTTTTATACGAGTTTCGTTAAAAACTATGTGACAAAGTATTGCGGTTATGTTTTTTATATAATTTTTCTTGTGTTCTTATAATTTTTTCTCTCTTCTGGTTTTAAATTATGCAGAAATTGTCCACATCTTCTGTAAATTCGAACACTTTCGGCTATTCTTTTAGCCATTATCGAGGATGATTTTATTTTTACTTTTAATTGAATGTATGGATATTTTTTATGCTTGTATCTAGATTTATAGGAATGTTTTATTTGCCAAACAGGATTAGCACATTGTAGTTGATGTTCTTAAGGTTTGGGTTTGTTTATTTTTGTTTTTTTTTTAATAATAATGTTTCCATTATTTTTTGCTTTTTTTAATGAGGCTACTAGATTTGTACTGACAACGAGTATGTTACGCTTAGAAATTGGTAGGCGCCCGTGTGTGATTAAATGAGATCTAACTTTTCTCTGACCATAAAATATATATATATATATATATATATATATATATATATATATATATATATATATATATATATATATATATATTTACACACTCACGCACACACACACACATATATATATATATAATGAGACCTAAGTTGACTCTGACTATATATATATATATATATATATATATATATATATATATATATATATATATATATATATATATCTAAGTGAATATAGAAGTCAACACTTAGAGGCGAGGGTCTGCTTCATGCTATATGCAATCGTCAGGACACGAGTGTCCATATATATATATATATATATATATATATATATATATATATATGTATGTATCTTAGGGAAATCTCTGACAAAGTAGAAAAAATTTCGTGTGGCGCGTTTCGTCATGTAAGACTTTATCGGACTAAATGATGTCATTTTACTGCAAGTACACATGCGTACTAGAAATAATTTACACTGAAAATTTTAAAATTTCAAGTCCTTTTGCACAACATTTATATGTCCACATTCAAGTTTTTAAGAAATACTAATTGGCAATACAAGTATACTCCAGCATGAAAGTAAAAAAAAAACGAAAACAATAAAAGCCCTCAGTATAAAAAAATACAACCAACACAAAATAATTATGAATATAGCAACAATGTCTTAAAATATTTATAAAAGCAATGTTTTAAAATACTGAAATTGTAATTTTATTTTTAAAATTGAGGGTTGAGTATTGTAAAAGAATAATAATAAAAACATATAAATTAAATTACCTCCCTTAGATACATAATATTCTTTACAGTTAATTTTTTAAACGTTATGGTTGCAAAGTGTAATAAAACTATTTATTCTCCGTCGAACTTCGTCAATTCATATCAACGCAAGGATGTGTGGCTTTAGTGGAAGTTTTCCTTCGGTTATGAGAAAAATATTGGCCCCCACTCGAGTGGGACGCTTATATATATTTCGCTCATCCAGTTGTCTTATATATGCGCGTCGCAATCGCAGCCGTGCCCGTAACATGTTCATACGCTGAGATCGGCCCCTGGCGTTATGTAAGGCGTGAATTTATGACGTCAACTTCCGGGTCAACTTTCTCTTTCACCAGTCTACTTTGATGTTCTAGTTTGACATTGACTGCGAAGTGAACGTTATTGTGGAGGTTCCAGTTTCTCCAGCAAAGGGGGACGCTCGTTCTAATTCTCCCGGAGTGCGTATTTATTATTTAATGAGATTTTTCGAATATTCGGGCTGGCAGGCGAGAATAAATTACTGTTTGAAAAAAATAAGAACAGCGCGTCCACTCAAATATAGATACCCACTAAAAATAACGTTTAAAGACATAAACGTGTATCGAATTAATAAAAAAGAAACATTCATTACTTCTGTAGAAATTGCCTTGTTAATATTTCCGTTATGAACTTTCAAGAATCTAAACGAAAAGATCTACTTATAAAACAGTATATAATCTTGCTTAAACGATCACACTTCGTGGCCGAATCCGTTAAAAGTACGGCCAAACGAAGGTTTTCTTCTCAAATATGGGTATTCACTAATACATACATACATACATACATATATATATATATATATATATATATATATATATATATATATATATATATATATATATATATCACCGCTTAGTGTTGGCCTCAATGTCATGTATATATATATATATATATATATATATATATATATATATATATATATATGACACTGAGGCCAACACCAAGTGGCGATACTCTGGTTCATGTTTCAATACAATGATGCGCTCTGTTTCTGGTAGTGAACAAGTTTACCCATAAATATAGCTATATATATAGATTAAAATATATATATATATATATATATATATATATATATATATATATTCACGTTTCATTAAATAATATAGACAAGTGTTGTCTATTTATCTTATGTAAATTTTTTTCGTAACATCTGATAAGTTTAAAATTAATTTACATAAAATAAATAGACAATACTTGTCTATATTATTTAATGAAACGTGTATGAATGAAAAGATACAATAAACAATACAATATATATATATATATATATATATATATATATATATATATATATATATGTGTGTGTGTGTGTGTGTGTGTGTGTGTGTGTGTGTGTGTGTGTGCATGTGTGTGTGTATGTGTTTGTGTTTCGACGACTATCCAGGGTCATGTGACCGTCCTGGGTATGACGATAAACTACATCCACATCCTGGGTAACACGATAAACTACACCCAACAGAAAAGCCTCTAATCAAGGGGGTTTTGAGGAGCGTGGAACCATCTCTTAATTGCTGGCGTTCCCAGGTCCACTCTGACCCTGGGTGGTAGCACCTGTTAGGGTTCCACTTATGGGCTAATAAACCCCGAAATTGCGGTCAAAACATTATAAAAGTGTAAGAATAAGTTTTAATACCCGAAATACTTTGTAAAAATTATTACCAGCGCTAAATATTTGAAGGAAAATTATTACTAGAAATATATATATATAGAAAATATTACCAACAATAAAAATTATGTCGGCATTAAATAACCCATTGAGGTTGATGCCGTAAATCAAACCAAACCAAACCAAACCAGCGTCATCGGAAAATAATTTTATTTCACCAGAAAAAATATCATTAGCGAGACGAAATATATGATTCACATTAAACTTTGGAGTGCTTGATTTTTTTTTAATTTATCATTATAGAAATTACATTTGAACTCATCTAAACTCATTTTCATGTTTTTTTATCTAGTAAGAAAAAGAATAAATTGAATATATATATATATATATATATATATATATATATATATATATATATATATATTTGAACTCATCTCAACTCATGTTTTATGTATTTTTCTAGTAAAAAAGAATAAATTGAATACTTATATATATATATATATATATATATATATATATATAGAGAGAGAGAGAGAGAGAGAGAGCAGGAGGAAGAGAGAGACACTCGCATACGGGTGAGTCTAAGCGTGATTTATCGCTCCCTGTCCCTCCCACTTCCTCGCTCTCTATACATATGTGTGTGTGTGTGTGTGTGTGTGTGTGTGTGTGTGTGTGTGTGTACATAAGTGCACACTCTTTCTAGAGATATGCATAAAAGTATTGGTAAGATAGATATCCAAACTTCATATTTAAATTTCAGAAGAAAACATATATACTTATTGATATGGGTTTGGAAAGAATATTCAGTGTCTAAATCCAAAGTGCGTTGTCTGAGTTCAGAATCTCGCCTTTTTAACTGGATTAAATCCTAAGACAAGAAGATCGAGAGTCTACTAGATTGGAAATATAGGTTACTGTAAACGAATAAAAACTAAGAAGAATATTCAAAAATAAGGTGAAAAGTATAATGGTGAAAAAACAGAGAGAGATTAAGTTTAAACGCAGAGGGAGAGTAAGGTAAAAATATAAAAAGACTAAGGGAAAATAGGGAGAGTAATTTAAAAAAAATATAAAGATGAAAGATAGAGGGAGAGTAAAGTGAAAATAGAGAGAGAATAAGGTGAATAATAGAGAGATAATAAGATGAAATATAACGAGAGTGTAAGATGACAAAGAGAGAGGTGAAATATATATAGAGAGAGTAAGCTGAAAATTTAAAGAAAGTAATCTGAAAAATAGCTGTGTAATTGATTAATGAGTTGGGTGAAAAATATGTAGATCGTAAGGTGAAATATATAGAGTAAGGCGAAAATATAGAGAGTAAGGGTAAATATTTATAAAGAATAAGGTGAAAATAGAGAGAGTAAGTTGAATAAATTGAGAGAGTAAAGTATAAAATATGTAGAACGTATGGTAGAATATATAGAAAGAGTAAGGCAAAAATATAAAGTGATTTAGGTGCAATTGTTATAAAGAGTATGGTGAAATATATAGAGGGATGAAGGTGAAAAATAGTGATAGTAAGGTGAAAAAATATGTAGAGCGTAAGGTGAAATATATATAGAGAGTAAGGCGAAAAGTATGTAGAGCGTAAGGTTAAATATATTGAGAGTAAGGCAAAATATAGAGAGATTAAGGTGAAAAATAGAAATAATAAGGCGAAAAGTATGTAGAGCGTAAGGTGAAATATATAGAGAGAGTAAGGCAAAAATATAGATAGATTAAGTTGAAAAATAGAGATAGTAAGGCGAAAAGTATGTAGAGCGTAATGTTAAATATATAGAGAGAGTAAGGTAAAAATATAGAAAGATTAAGGTGAAAAATAGAGATAGTAAGTTGAAAAGTATGTAGAGCGTAAGGTGAAATACATAGAGAGAGTAAGGCGAAAATATAGAGAGATTAAGGTGAATAAATTGAGAGAGTAAAGGGAAAATGTATGATTTGTCAGCAAGAGAAAGAGCACAATATACGAACTAAGAGGATGCAATACGCGGCACCGAAATGTGAACGCACATTGGAATATCCAAAAGATGCCTTCCAAAAGCTAAGCAATGTACTGAGAAACTGGAAAATTTAAATAAAAAAAAAAAAATGATGAACTGTTATTTAAAATCAATCCATTTGTCAGACCGTGATTGCTCGACGGTCTTCTGATAGATGAAGGGAAAACTAAAGGCAGCAGAAATGTTGTTCTACAGAAGGATACTGAGAATTCTATGGACGGAGCGCATCAGCAACGCATGAGGCTTACAGAAAATGGACACAAAAATAACTCAGAATTTTAAATATGCAGTGTTGAAATTTCTTGGACACATAATGAGGAAGAAACGTTTGGAGAATTTGAGACGCATAGTAAATATCGTGAGAAAATGAGAGGCAACGGTTACCTATCTGACGAAGTTTAATGAATGGACGGCTTAACATAAGTTGAGTGTTTTAGGAAAAGGGCAAACATTGCTAAGGGTTATTTGTTGTGAGAGTCGTTATCACCCACAGCCTGCAGGAACACGGCGTATTGAAGAAGAATGGAGGAATAAACCTTCATATGTACAGACCGTATATAATTCATATATTTTCATTCTGCTTTTGTAACTCGTCTAGATCCTTTTCTCATAACACAAATGTCCCCAAGGTCCCCTCCTTGTTCCTACCTTGTTTTTTAATTTTCATTAATCCCGGCTCTCAATTTGGTATCTACGCTGATGACGCAAATATTTCCTCCTGCCTCAATAGTCCGACAATATCAAAATGTCAGCCGATGTCCAAAAAGACCTTAAGTTTGTTGTTAACTAGGGCAAAAGATGGCTTGTTAATTTTAACGTCTACAAAACTAAACTTTTCTCAATTAATCATCTGAGATAGCTCCTCTCTGTCTGTCATCATCATGGCTGATGCTAGCCTCCAGGAAACTAACTCGTTGAACCTTCTCGGGATAACGTTCTCAGCTTATATGTGGTGGAAAGACTATATTGAATCTATTGCTAGGTCAGTTGCTAAGAAATTTGGATCACTGTGTCGTGCGAGACATTTTTTCTCTCTAGAATCTATCTTACATATCTATAAGTTTACCATTCGTCCATGCTTAGAATATTGCTACCACATATAGTCCGGTGCCCCTGCTATTTACCTTGAGCTCCTGAATAAAATCCAAAGAAATATTATTGGTCCTGTTCTGTTACCTCCCTTTGCCTTTTCTATAAATACTTACATGGTAATTGTTCGGATGACCTCTACGCTATGGTACCTAGACTTTTGCAATTTAAGCACAGATCTCATCAATTTACAGTTGAGCTGGCTAGGTGTAACCGTAAATTCTATGCTAACAATTTCTTTTCCAGCACTTGTCGCTTGTGGAAGTTCCTTTCAGCTCCATGCTTTCCAGCCAACTTTAATCTGCAAAAATTTAAATGCAATGTCAATCGCTATTCACTGTCCACCTGATTACTCTTTTATCTTCCCTCTCATTATTAATGTTTCTGTTCCTAATTCTTCCACTTCATGTAACGCCTTGTGTCTTAGTGGCTTTAGTGCCTTGCATGAAGTGATACCGATTTTGAAAATAATAACGAGGGAAAAAAAAATCACACCATTTCTCTGAAATGGTTCGATAGTATGGTGTGGAACGGAATTGGGCGGGAACGACCTGTCGGCTAACGATGGTTAAAAAAAAACAGTTTCGTCCCCGTCCAAAGGGAATTCCATTCCATCTGTGGGAATTTTTTTCTTGTGAAAGAGTAATTGCAACACATGATTTGAGCTTTCGCTTAATCACCACCAAGGGAGCAACACGCTACACCTTCTTAACCTCACGTTTTCCTCTGAAGAAAAGCGACTGTATTGAATCAATTTCTACGTCTACTGTAAGGAAAGTTGGCACAGTTCACCACTGATTGAAGGTCCATTTCAAGAGCAGTTGCTAGATTTACTTTGTCAGATCTGTCGGATTTGATACTGAGACAGGAGTAAATGGTTGTGTCATCTGCATAAATACTAAATTGGTAATTGTTGACATCTGGGAGATCATTGATAAAAATCAGAAACAGCACACGTCAGAGGATAGAACCCAGGATATGGAAGCAAGCCCGTTCAATAAGACCTTCATTTCGCGATTTGTTAAGAAGGAATGGATTAGACCAAAGTATGTGCAAATATATAAATATTTGAGAATCACTGTGCAAAACCATTTATTGCTATGCTGTGTCAGGTGCAAAAGATCATAACCCCATCATAAATTTATTTTCTTTATCGTCTGCGAAATACTGTAAACACTTGAGAAAGATAGTGAACTGGTTTGCCATTGTCTATTCCAGGTGTAATTATGCTGAAATTCAGAATACTTCTTCTCAGAGACTGACTACGAACTAATGCTCGAGAGGAAGGATATCCTGCTATTTAACCAATAAATATAGTAGAAGAAAAGATGGGTTAATTCCTTGTGATGTAAACGTTTCCTAGTGCTATGCTCCTTCAGGACGTAAGGAGTCACGGTGGAGTAATGGATAGCGGCTCGAATTGAGGAATCGGAGATCCGAGTTCGAATTCCATTCGAATCCATTAGATTCAATTACGAGCTAATAACCTTAGGAAAGGTATGAATCACCTTCTTCCCCGCCCCAGCTATGAGTAAGTAGTAGGACAGACTTGGATGACAACTGGTCTAATGGAGAAAGAAGTGGCAACCTACTGCAGAAAAAAAAAAACTGCCTCGTCATGTATCGAATGATCGCCTAAGCGTGTATCAGGCATGGTACATAACTGACTGATGTTCATTCAGATAACCTTGGCTCTCCACATATAAATTTATTTGAATTGACTTCTTGAGAAAGATAGTGGTACGATTTCTTGTTGCTTTCTTCATAGTTTGTAATTCAGAATTGGTTTCCTCCAAGACTGACTGTGAACTAAGAAGGTCGGTCGAACCTGCTATTTAATCAACGGATAGAGACTTTGAAAAGAGATGGTTTCATACGTTTCCCAATGGCATTAAAGATTCATCTGGACTTGTGTTGCTGAAACTGTTCCTAATTAAACTAAAAGGCTAATGAAGTGATTTCAACTTTCGTGACATTCTTAATTACTGTAGACTTGTGCCATATTTGGTATCTTCATGGGTCACCTATCACAGAGTAGTGCTTAGCAACTCGAAATAAACCTGGTTCGGATTTTCACGCTTTTAACCCAGCACCTGAAGACAGATACGCGGTTATCAAAACCGAAAATAGAATCAAGGTGCCACTTTCAAATTACGGCATCTAATGCGTTTCTTTTCGCATTAATACCTTTGAAAATACATTAAATCATCCTTAAAGATTAAATAGTTGAGCAAATTGGCATCTTTTTGGTTTTTTTAGACGAGTTAGCCCAACAAGTCGAGGAGAAGGAAAACTCTGAAGTAAACCTCACGCAAATAATAGCACATGCATGCCTCTTTTGGACGATTTAAGGCAACCGGACGAGGGGAATCGAACTTTGAAGTCAAACTCACGCAAATAATAGCACATGCATGCTGTTATCATTCTATGTTTTTACCAGAGCTCATATTGCAATTGTTGTTGTTGTTATCGCTTTTCTCTGGAACTCCTTATTACTGGTTCCTATATTATATTCATTTCTATACTTGGTCGGCTCAGGAGATTTTTGTGGCCGAAACGTTGTAATAAATATGGCGACAAAGATGAGGACAATAGTCCGAATAATGTAAATAATGTACATAATACCTTATCTCAGAAATATAGACAAATACGAAACTCGTATTTCACAGAAATCCAGATCTTGCCCAGAGATAGATCTGTAAATCTTCTCTTGAATGTAAGATCACGCTGCAACTCACAAAGTTCTTCCTCTTCTTTTAATGTCGGATTCTCAGGATGACCAGCAGATTCAGAGAATGGATCCCGTACAAAATCATACACCTGTATGAAAGGGAAGGAAAATAATTTTCAATTCTGGTATACAGTTCCTCCAGATGGGATTCGGTAAGACTTGAAGTTTCTGGTTTCCCTCTTGACTTTTATATTTTTTTAATAACATAATAGGTTAGATAGGATAATGTCTGTCTTACAATATTACAAACCAATAATATATTGAGTGTGTTTAGTAATAGTCCGTATATGAAATTAAATAAAAAGTCAAAAGTGCATTAGCTTATCTCACCTGTTCTCGCGGAAACCTTGGCGACCATTTGAGAAACCTTAGGGTCCCCGGTTGATAAACGCTGGTCTAAACTATGGGAAAATAGTGAACAATACATTTTATCTGTAGTTCAAGTTATACAAAATATAGTTATGAAAGATTTCTCACAATTAACCTGTAGAAAATGACAATATTTATAAATATAAATGACAAAAGGGAAAAACTGTAATAGTTGCCGACGCGTTTCGTCCAATGTGGACTATCTCAAGGCCAAAAACGAAATGAATTTATTTAAACAAAGTAACTAATAATAATAAAAAGAAAATCCTTAGAAACTGGAAGAATTCTATCAAAAAAGGTGAAATTACTACTCTCCCAAACAAACGTACTCAACAATATCGTGAAATCAAAGAAAATGGTTGAATCCGTCAACACAGCAATAAAGACAATATCTCCACAGGTGACAGTAAATGACATAATTTTCAGTTAACAGTATGAAAATAGCCTTCTCTAGATTCTTTCAGTTTCTAAGGACATTTTGTTTTGTTGTTATTAGTTACTTTGTTTTCCAATAAGACGTTCACAAGACACAGGTTGTACAGATCATATAAAGGATATAATAAAGTTTTTATAGGATCGTGTCCTTTTTTTCCTGTTATTTTTCGTTTAATTGTAATCATGGCTCGTTTAGCCAAAATAATACCTCATAAATATAGCCTAGGCTGTACCATTTACTAATAATTTTACTAATTACTAATTTTTTCTTGATTTGCCCTGTTGAAATTGGGGTGCGTCTTATACACCCGTGCTTCTTATATGCCGTCAAATACGGTGCATAAAATTTATGGGCAGAACTTTTTTATTTTGGATAAGTTTATTTTTTGTGTGTGTGTGCGTTTATATAGAGAGCGTTTTTTGGTGAAATAAAAGTTTATTTCATTTAACTGATTTGGTTTTTAAAACAAGCAGTTTTGAATTTATATATCACAGAAATATCACCGTTTACTTGTTCTGGAAATTGTAGAATGAGCTTTTGTTAATGTAAATGGCTAGGAGAGGTCTATCAACAAGTTCGTCAATCAAAAAGAGATCGTGAATAAAAACAAAGGTGGAGAACCACCGTACTTCATAAATATCAATAATTAGTTGGAGAGCAATGTTTAAGAAAGCTACAAGGCCACTGATCGGGAGATTGGACTTTTCTTCCCAGGTTCACACTTAGCCAGGGTAGTAGCACCTGTTAGGGTCCAAGCTAAAGGAAAAGAGTGAACCCCCATCCAAAAAAATAAAACACTATAAAAGTATAAAAATATTATTTTTATGGTAAAAATACCAACAACATATTTTTATACAAAACGACACACAATACCTATTTATAGTAACATTACCAACAATACAATTTGTCTGTATTTGAAGACATACAATTTCCCTATTTACATTATTCGGACTATTGTCCTCATCTTTGTCGCCATGTTTATCACAGCGTTTCGGCCGTTGTACGCCCGGCCTTCTTCAGGTGGTTGGAATGTCGAACTGAACTCTTTATTCCGCTCACTGGGGTAGAGTGTTTGAACTAGAACAGTCTACCCCAGTGAGCGAAATAAAGGGTTCAGTTCGACATTCCAACCACCTGAAGAAGGCCGGAGCGTACAACGGCCGAAACGTTGTGATAAACATGGCGACAAAGATAAGGACGATACTCCGAATAATGTAAATAGTGTACATAATACCTCATCTCAGAAATATAGACACATACAATTTCGTTCAAAATATAACTGAAGCCATAAAATTCTCTTCAAAATATTTACATTTCGGCATTAAATGACCCACAGAGATGTTGATACGCCGCTAAAGAAAATCAACCAATCATTTCATCAATGAAGAACGTTTCTAGTTTACATTTTAGCCAATTACGTACAGCAAAATTATTTTGGACAATGATTACCTTTCATCACCTCTTCTAATTTCAGGAACCAGTGAAATTGGGACTATTCGATAAATAGGTAACAACAGAATTTCAGGTCATATACACCATTTACTACTTTAAAATATGGCCTTGCATTTTGATATCTAACTTCAAGTTTCAAACCTGGTTCCGTAGATTCGTTGTGTGAATGCTTGTAAAGAGTGCTTTTATATGTCTGCGATTATTCACAACTTGCTTAGTGCAAAACCC
Organism: Acanthosepion pharaonis; assembly: GCA_903632075.3. NCBI lineage: Eukaryota > Metazoa > Mollusca > Cephalopoda > Sepiida > Sepiidae > Acanthosepion > Acanthosepion pharaonis. Next base: position 344,539 of record CAHIKZ030004529.1, read on the forward strand.
TGTTCCTGCTTTAAACTGAGAATTCAAGACCAACTAGAATTATTAAACAATGCCGCCACTTTTGAACAGGACATTACATATTACAGAATACAGGTTCAAAAATGCTACTATCGCCTCTATTAGCAACGTCACCTTAAGCTTCCATCCAGTAATTTCTGATGATTTTGAGACTCATAAGAGGATTTTATATCGAAATATCCTCCCGATTTAAATTAATCTTAATAAATCTCTACATTATACATAAACTTAGATGCATCGCCGTTAAGCAGCCTCGTAGATCATTAGTACGGTCATGAGTGTCCCCTACGGCCCCATATTTGTAGTCTCCAACTATGCAAAACTAAGAATAGTTAATAGAAATATCATCAATAAAATAGGCTCACAGATCATTACTATTGTACCGAGTCTCCTTGGTAGTTCAAACTTGTGGCATTGCACCAAGCACTACATATTAAATAGCTACAATTTTTAATCTACTCCACAGAATCAGTAAACCAGTGGTGAAAGCTATCACTTCTTCTTGACGTGTACCCGCAGTACGTGGACAATCATGGTTATCCACAATTTATTCTTTATAACTATTAGTAATTTTTGTCTTTTTACAATATCATCACTCTCCGATTTTTGGTTGATTTTGTTTAGCGGCATAGCGACACCTCTATGGGTCATCCATTCACATAAGTTTGTTAGGTATGAGACTTACTGAGTAGACCTGTCCCTTCTAGCTTTGATATATCTTGACATAGGACGGTAAGTGCGACACTGAGATCCGTAGGCGTATTGGGATGGCCAAGGGCACATTGCAAAAGCTGGTCAGAGTAATGGGAGACAGGAGATTTCTTTGGTATCAAAGTATACTGAGCTGTTAGGTGACATCCGTCCTACTTTACGACAGCGAATGTTGGACGATATCCTCAAAGATGAAGAAAAGACTCGAGTCGACAGAGATGTGGTTCTACAGAAGGATGCTGAGGATATCATGGAGCGAGTGTATTAGCAACGATGAGGTCTTAGAGAGGTTGCAAACAAGGAGAAGGCTTATACTTAATATCAGAAAGAGGCAGCTGAAGTTTCTGGGACACATAATGAGGAAGGAGGGCCTGGAGAATCTGATACTCGCGGATCGAATAGAGGGAAAGAGAGACAAGGGAAAGCAGCGCGTGACTTACCTGACGAGCTTGAGCAGGTGGGTGACAGAACGTGGTCTGGGGGAGGAAGCAGATGGAAGGAAATTACTGAAAGCTGCAAGGGATAGAGGGAGGGGGAGAGCCATGATCGCCTACGTCCTGAAAGGAAATGATACATAAAAAGAAGAAAGGAACTATATATTTTTCTTCATTTTTCATGTCTCCTTAATTATATCATTAACAAATTTCAGCTGTTTATTTCTGATTCTAAGTACGTGTTTTTTGTCTCCTTTTTTATTAAAAAAAAATTCCCTCTTTACTACTCTGTTTAATTATCACTGTCATTTGCATGCACTTAAACATCAAGATGGCTAAAAACGGGTCGTTCATTTACGGGGAACGTACGCCTTCATGCAAAATACTTTCGTATTATTTTTAGCTTGATATTCCGCAGCAGCATCGAGCCCAAACTTAGACTGGTGGACCACTTGTAAACACCGGGTGTGGTAAGCAAACTCGTAAAATCTGAAATATGTTTTGGCTTTAAATAACACTCAAAGGGTTGATAAACCGTCAAAACACAAAACAAAATAAAAACAACTAGACATCCAAAATGTGCTTTCTTTTTCCTTTTGTTTAGAAAAAAGTAAAAGGAAATTTAAGTATTTTTCATTCTTTTTTCTCACATACATTTTATAACCCCACTGCTTGCTAGTGACTCACCCGCCCTGCTTTAAAAAAAATACAAACACGGGAACGGGAGGTGCGAACGAAAACGATATATATATATATATATATATATATATATATATATATATATATTATATATATCTAATGCGCGCATGACCATGACATTATAACATGAAACAAATTCCATAATGGATAATTTTTCACATTCTAATGAACGCTCAGCACATTGTCAACCGTTATGTATTTAAAAAAAAAAATTAAATTTTGAAAAAAATCACAGTAATAGATAACAACGGACAACTTTGTATAAATACTTGTTCTAATGGACAACATATAGTTTTGTACTACTTGCACCCCTGAAGATGATCTTGGAAAAAGATCGAAAGTACTTGGCAAATAAAAATAAAAGAAATTTAAACAGCTATAGCGCATTTCTCTCATCTTTTAACATCAATACACAGAAGGTTATTTGTAAGTATGAACGGATTTTGTTAAAAATTAGCAGACATAATGTCTGTAATTTATTCAGTTAGACATGCCTACAAGAGAATTTGCTGCCTAAATACACAAATTTTGATATATAAAGACGCTTGCGGTTACTCTCTTTTTTTATTACACACACACACACACACACACACACACACACACACACACATATATATATATATATATATATATATATATATATATATATATATATATATATAAAAAAAGAGAGAAACCGCAAACGTCTTTGCTTGTAATGTAAATTTTTTTTTAAAAATATATGCTATGCTTTATTTTCCAATATTTTGCTACACGGGTTTCCGGTCTCGCGACCTTCATCAGGCAACAAGTGGATATTTCCACATATTATTAAAAGGAATTAATTTTTCTTATGTTTCTCGATGTTAAATATTCTCGATATTAGACATTCTCTTTATTGTGTGTTAGTGACCCAAATGTCTTTATTGAACTGACAGTGAAAGAATACTGCATGAAGCGTAATAAAACAATTAAGACTGGTTCGAGAATGGGGGAGAAAGATATCTATATTCTTATCTTTTAATGATCCCTCTGTGGTCTTGGATCTATTTCCTTTTTTTGTGTTTTTGACAGCATGCGTACGCATACGTATATTCCCTCTCCATATATATATATACTGTCTTATTATAAGGAATTGGTATACACATATGTACACATACACATACACACGTACATGCACATACGCACAAACACAAGCTGAAAAATATACTAAAAACAACCAAAATAATTAAAAGCAAACGCCAATCTAAAAACCTAAAATATATACTAACCTCATCTAAATTTAACCAACACACAATACAGGGAGTCACAAAATGCAACAGAAAAATATGTGGGGTTTGTAACATCATTATAGAAGGAAACTCCTAAAACGAAAAACCCAAGACGACATTCATAATAAAACTTCTAAAATGAAAACCCCAAAACGACATTCATAATGAATAAAGATTTAGACTGCAACTCGAAAAATGTAATTTATGTACTCAAATGCACAAAATGCAAGAAAACATATATAGGTATCAGCCCAAATCTAAACAACAGGGTCTCCCTACACAAAAGCAACATAAAATTACCAGACAACAGAAAACTCTTTGTATTACAATACATCTTCAAATGTAACCAGGGTGCATTTAAAATCATGCCAATATATCAAACAGACAATTATTCTTACCTACAAATACAAGAAAAAAACTTCATAAACAAATTTAAACCAGCACTAAATAGATCATAACCCCACACGCAAAAGCACACAACATGCACACATAATAGCCAAATACAGTGGTCAAACCAATCACATGCACGTGCATACACTCTCACGCATGTATATGTGGAGTACGAATATGGATACACATATTGGCAAAAACAATAGACTGCTCACAGGCACGCGCGCAAAATCTACACAACATAGGAAGTGTGTGTGTGAGTATGTATGTATATAGGGATGTATATGTGTCTGTATGTATGTGTATACTAATACCTTATAATAAGACAGTACGTGTGTATAGAGAGGGAATACGTATGTACTTGCGAGCATTGGTATATATATATATACACACATATTGACAAAAACAAAACTGCTTACGTGCACGAACGAGAAACCCTACACAACATAGGAAGTGTGTGTATGTATGTGTGTTTGTGTGTATGTGTGTGTATCTTTATGTGTACATATGTGTATACTAATTCCTTATAATAAGACAGTATATATATATATATATATATATATATATATACAGGGGTTGTTAAAAGATAAGAATATAGATATCTTTCTCACTCTTTCTCAGACCAGTCTTAATTGTTTTATTACCCTTCACGCAGAATGCTTTCACTGGCAGTACAAGAAAGCTATTTGAGTCACTGACACACACAAAAAAAGAATGTCTAATATCGAGAATATTTAACATCGAAAAACATAAGAGAAATTAATTCCTCTTAATAATATGTGGAAATATCCACTCTTTGCCTGATGAATGTCGCGAGACCGGAAACCCGTATAGCAAAATATTGGAAAATAAAGCATCATATATCTTTAAGAAAAATCTAGATTACAACCAAAGACGTTTGCGGTTTTTCTCTTCTTTTTATTATACACACTTTTCTGTTATTGAAACTACTAAAACCTCTTCCTTATATATATATATATATATATATATATATATATATATATGATATCACTTGATGTTTAGTAGGGATAATTTGAAGGAGGTTATAAATTCAAAGAGAGCCGAATGTAAAAAGAGAACATTATAAGAATATATACAGAATCCTTAGAAATCCATTTAGTCAGGTTAAAATTTATTTCGTTGACCTCAAATGTCAATCTCAAATGGCCTGAAGAGATGTACATTTGCGGTCAACGAAATAAATTATAACCTAACCGAATTTATTTTAAGGATTCCGTATTCATTATTATATATATATATATATATATATATATATATGTGTGTGTGTGTGTGTGTGTGTGTGTGTGTGTGTGTGTGTGTATATATATATATATATATATATATATAATTTCAGAAGAATCCATTACATTCACTAACGAGGTAATACCCTTTGGAAAGGTATTAATACTCTTTTCCTCCCTCCAGCTATGGGTAAATAGCAGAACTGACTGGGTTCTATAGCCCTGGATGGCAACTCGTCTAGAAGGACAACTCTGGATTCAAAACCTGCGGAGGGTCGTTTGGGGACCTTGTGGCACTTATTGCACCAGGTCTCTGTATTCGGCCTTTCAAAAAGTGTGGTTAGGTTTACACAAAGCCTTTACCACTATAATCAAGTCATATGTGCTGGTGTTTTTGGCTGTCAGTTTGCTTGACCCTCATACGGCAGGAGAGTCCACCATATATATATATATATATATATATATATATATATATATGGGAGAGAGAGAGAGAGAGAGAGAGAGAGAGGGAGGGAGGGAGAGATTGATAGATAGATATATACAGATAGGTAGGTAGAGAGAGAGAGAGAGAGAGAGAGATAGCGACAGAAAGAGGGGACAGGCAAACAGTCAGACAGATAAACTGACAGGCAAAATTACATCATTTGAAACAAATATTTGAAATAAACACAACAATATCAAAAAAAAAAATGACTCGCCTTTTCGATATTACTTTGTAAGAAATATTTCTTTCATTCTATTTCTTCTATGTTTTATTGCATCATTTATACAAAATGATCAGAAGGAAAAATGAAGAGGGAAAATAACTCCCCTCTGCCTAGCCGGCTGAAGAATAACGATCTATTTTTCTATGACAACAGAAAAGAAGTTGAAAAAAAAAAAAAAAAAAAGAAGAAGAAAAATGAGTGAAAATATAATATGAAATGCTGAAGAAAAGTTCTCTTCCCAACCATCTTTCCCACCACCGCAACTTTTCTACAAATATTTTCATGGCAATCGTTTCGTCGAGCTTTTATTTCTGATACCTTGACCGCATGCATTTAAACGAAGTACTAGATTGGAAGTTTGGTCTCATCATTTTGCAGTTGAAATTACTAGATATAACCGTAAGTTATATTATAATGATTTATTCTTTCACTTCTCGTCTGTGGAACGCTCTTCCGGCTTCTTGCTTTCTTGTAAACTACAATATTCAAGATTTTAAATCCGGCGTCAATCAGGAGCTCTCTTTTTGAATTCTGTTCTTTTATTGTGCTTTCTATCAGTAGTGTTATCGCATTTTCGTTCATTCTCAGTAACGCCAAAAGTCTTAGTGGCTTTATCGCCTTGCTCCGAGGAAAACGATTAAAAGATAATAACAAAACAATAGAAAAATATTATGAAGACTAGAACGACAGTGTCTTTATTTTATAACTTCCTCTGTTCTTTGGTAAGATTGAGATACATATTTCACGTGTACATTTTTTCGGATTTTGTTCTTGGTCTGTGGAAACGGCAAAATTTATGTCCAGGTAAGATCGATCTCTACTTGATTATGACAACGGAATCCTGGATCAATTCTTTACTTCCTGGATGGGTTTTGTTTTCTTGGAAAGATTTTGGCTTTTGCATCTACCGTTAGTCTGGATGGTTGAAAGACAATTGTTTGCACCATTTCTAGTAGAACATTCCCATAATTCTTTCTTTCTATTTTATTTCATATTTCTTTGTTTCTTAGAATTTCATGTGTTGTCCTTCTTCTTTTCCTTCTTTCTTTTATTCAAAATCCTTTATCTTTCTTCCTACTTTTTCATATCACGTATAACCAATTTTCTTTCTTTTCTTCATTCTTTCTTTCCTTCTTTCTTTCTTTCTTTCTTTCTTTCTTTCCTTCCTTCCTTCGTGTTTTACTTTCTTTTTTATTCAAGTCTTGTCCTTCCTTCCAATGTTCCTATATTTCATATGATACAGAATAAGTTTTCTTTCTATCTATCTATCTATCTATCTATCTATCTATCTATCTATCTATCATTCTTTTCTTTTCTTTCTTTCATCCATCCTTTTTCTTTCTTTTTTCTTTCTTTTCTTTTCTTTTCTTTCTTTTCTTTCTTTCTTTCTTTCATTCATTCATTCTTTTTTTTTCTTTCTTTCTTTCTTTTTGTTCTTTCTTCCTTTCTTTCTTTCTTTCTTTCTTTCTTTCTTTCGTTGGTGTTTTACTTTCTCACTTTTATTCAAGTCTTCTCATTCCTTCCTTACTTTTATTCTATTTTTTATATCACGCAAAATCATTTTTCTTTCTTCTCGTTTGTTCTTTCTTTCTTTCTTTCTTTCTTTCTTTCTTTCTTTCTTTCTTTCCTTCCTTCGTGTTTTACTTTCTTTTTTATTCAAGTCTTGTCCTTCCTTCCAATGTTCCTATATTTCGTATGATGCAGAATAAGTTTTCTTTCTATCTATCTATCTATCTATCTATCTATCTATCTATCTATCTATCATTCTTTCTTTCTTTCTTTCATCCATTCTTTCTTTCTTTCTTTCTTTCTTTCTTTCTTTCATTCATTCATTCTTTTCTTTTCTTTCTTTCTTTCTTTTTTTTTCTTTCTTTCTTTCTTTCTTTCTTTCTTTCTTTCTTTTTTCGTTGGTGTTTTACTTTCTCTTTTTTCAATTCTTTCATTCCTTCCTTTACTTTTTTATTCTATTTTTTTTATGTTCAAAATCATTTTTCTTTCTTCTCATTTGTTCTTTCTTTCTTTCTTTCAAATCTCATTCCTTGTCCTTCTTTTTCTTACCCTGTCGTTTTTTCAAGTCTTGTTCTTTTTCCTTTCCTATTTTTTCGTAATCAATTTTCTTCCTTTCTTTCTTTTTTAAAATTTCAAGTCTTTTCCTTTTTTTCCGGTTTTGTTTTTTCTCCTTTCTTCTTATTTATTTTTTATTTCTCGCTAAACTAATTCTTTCATTTTTCCATTATAAATAATTTCAAGTCTTCATTCTTTTTCCTGTCTGCTTTTTTGCAAATGCTTTACACCAACGTATCAGATTCTTCAGTTAATTTCATTTTCATTCAATCTTCATTCTTTTATCACAGAGCTATGACATTCGTGTTATTTCTTTTTTCTTTCTTTCATCCTTCCTTTTATTATTTAGTTATCGTTCGATCATTGTTATTTTTCTATCATTCCGATAGTTCCTTCTTTTTTTTTTTATCAACTACATTATTTATCATTCAATATTTCCGTTTTTCTTCTTCCTTTCTCCACTTACATTTTGACTTGACTGCTTCTGTTTATTTTATTCGCACTTACAACATGCTTTCAGATTCTTCCTTGTTTGATATCCCGCCTTTTTTTGTTTTCTTTCTCATTTTGTTTAGAAAAAAATAAAATAAAAATAAAATTTAAGTATTTTTCATTCTTTTTCTTTTAGTTTCTTCCTTGTTCTGCTGCACCTCTTTCTTCTTCTCTAACCCGTTCCTTGATATATTTTTTTTTATTTGCTAAAACAATTTTTCTTCATCGCTTTTGGTTTTTGAATTTTATTTTTATTTTAACAGCAAAGAAAATAGTTTCCTAGCATTTTAGTAAAATCAGTTTTCTTCCACGACTACTTTATTCCATTTTTTTTAAAAAAAACTCAGTTACATATTTTTATTTCTGCCTTTTTTTTTCCTTTTTCTTTTCGAAGTGTTTTTATTTATTTATTTATCTATTTATTTATTTATTTTTATCCTTATTTTTATATTCTCCATTTATTTTATGCACTATACGTTGATTTTCTACTTGTTTCTTTTTCGTCCTTTCAACATTTGCTCTTTTTTAAAAAAATGTTTTTCTTCCTCTTCATGCCGTTCACTTTTTAACTATCTCTCTTTTTTTTCCTTCATACTTTTCATTCTTTCTTCTTTTTCTTTCTTCTTTTCACGTTTTTTTCCTTTATAATTTCACTCTCTATGTCACTATCCTCTTTCTTCGTTTTCACTCATTTACACTCTCCTTTTTTATTCTAATTCTCTTTCATTCTTTATCCATCTTTCTCTTCTTTTTTTCACTCTTTAAACATCTCACTATATTATTCTTCACTTTCTTCCTTTTCGTCTAGCTTTTTTTTTCTCTTTCCCTTTGTTTCCTTCCATCCTTTCTTCTTTTCTTCCTTCGTGTTTTACTTTCTCTTTTATTCCAGTCCCGTCTTTCCTTCCATTGTTTTATTTTTCATATGATGATTCAGAATCAGTTTTCCTTCTTTCTTTCTTTTCTTTCTTTCTTTTTCTATTTTCTCTCTTTTCTCCTGATATCTTACCTTCTTTAGCTATTTCACTTCTTCTTCTCCTCCCTCTTTCTTTTTTCTTTCTCTTCAGGATTTTCACTCCTTATTCCACTCTCTTTTTCATTCTCTTTCATCCTTTTCACTTATTATCCCACACACTCTCTCTCTCTTCTCCTCAGCTTCTCCTTCTTCCTTTTCACTTTTTTATCTCACACTCTTTTTTTCATTTCTCTCCATCCTTTTCCCTATTTCCCACACTCTCCCCTTTCTTATTTCCTTTTCAACCTTTTCTTTTTTAGCGCCCTCTCTCTCTTTTGATCTTGTCTACCTTTTCATCATTCTCTCTTTTTTTCGCAGTCCCTTCCTCTCTTTTCCCTCTATCCCTCTCTTTTCTCTTTTTCGCCCTTCATATTTGACCATTACTCTTTTTTTCTCCTCGTCTTTATTGCAACTTACCCCCCATTCCTCTCTCTCGTTTTTTTCGGCCTGTCTCTCTTTATATTTTCCCACGCTTTTCTTCCCCACCGTCATTTTATTTGTCTTTATTCATCTCTCTTCTTTTTCCTCCATTCGTGTTTATTATATTTAATCTTTCTTTTCTTTTTCTTTCTTATACCCCTCCTATTTTCCCCTCTGTTTCTCCTTCTTTTCTTTTTTTGCTCCCCTTCATTTTTACTACTCTTTACTGCTTTCTAACTCTCTTTTTCGTTCTTTTATTTTTGTCCCACTTTCCCACACTCTTTTCTTTTATTCTTCTCCTCTTCATCTCCATTACTATGTATGCCTCATTATTTTCCCTCTTTTGTTTCCTTCGCTTATTACTCAATCTTTCTCTCTGCTTTTTACTACTCCTTCACCTTTTCACTCTATCCTTAACCCTCTTCTCTTTTCATTCTCTTCATCTTTTCCCCTCATTCCTCCTCGATATTTATTGCTTTTTATTCCTCCTTTCCTCTGTCATTTTTCCACTATCCTACACTCTGTACTTTTTCCTTCCTCTTCTTCTTTAATTCTTTTCATATCCCTCTCCCCGCCCCTCTCTCTCCTCTCCGTCATTATTATTAGTTTTTATCCCTCTCTCTTTATTTCTCTTTCTTCATCTTTAATACTATTTATTCCTCACTATATCTGTCTTTTTCCTCTCCTTCATTTGTATTATTCTTAATCTTTATTTCTTCTTTTTTCTACCCCCCTTCTTCTTTTCCCTCTATTCCTCCCCCTCTTCTCTTTCTCCCCCCCCCCGTCACCTTTATTACTCTCTACTACTTTCTATTGCTCTCTTCATTACTCTGTCCTTTCATCTTTTTCCAGCTATCCCGGCCTCTCTTATCGTCCATTTTGTCATTGTTAGTTTATATCTCCCTCTTCATTTTCTTCCCTTTTTATTACATCTTATCCTTCACTCTCTTTTTTTTCCATTTCCTCTCCTCTCTTTATTACTCTTCATTTTGCTCTCTTCTTTTTATCCCCCCCCTCTCAATCATTCTACTCTATTCCTCTCTTCTCTTTTCGTCCTTTCTTCATCTTCATTACTTTTTATCGTTTTATCTTTTCACTAATTGCTTAGTTCTCTCTTTCCCGCCCTTCAACGTTATTACTGTTAATCTTTCTTTCTTTCTTTTCCACGTATTCATCTGCTCGTACTATCTTCTATTTTCCTCCATACATCTTTATTACTCTTTTCTTCTTTTTTTTTTTTCTATTTACTCCTTTGTCCTTTCTTTTTTTTTCCTACCCTCATCTTTTTTCACTCATTGCCTAAATCTCTCTTCTTTTCACCCTTTCCTATTCATTAATCTTTATGTTCTCCTTCTTTCATTTCATCTCGTTTTTCTTTTCTTTATCTTTCGTCTTTATGTCTACCCTCTCTCTTTCTTTCCCACCCTTTTTCCACTCTTTGCACATCTTTCCTATTCCTTTTCCCCTTTCATCTTTATTAATCTTAATCTCTCTATTCTTTTTTTTTATTTTCTTTCCTCTTTTCCGTCAATCTTTTCATTCTTTTTTCGGCTTATTCACTGTTCTCCACTTTCATCTATTACTCACTAACCACTCTCTATTTATCTCTTCTGTTTTCTTCTCCTTCGTCTCTATGACACTTTATGCCATTCTCTTTCCTTTCCTTTTTATTACTCATGATCTCTCTTTATCTTCTCATTTGACACCATTTCATATTTATTACTCTCCAAACATCTAACTTTTTTCTTCTTCTTCCTCCTCGATTACTTTCTTTTTATTTCTTTATTCATCTAACTCTTTCTTTCTTTCCTCCAATTCTTTTCCATCACGCTTTTCTTTTTTTCTTTTCTTTTTTTTTTCTCACGTTCGCTGCGAGAAATGACTGAAAAGCGATCTTTCAAAAAGAAAACGAAATCACTCCAAAGACGCTCGGTTTGTGACTCATCAATCGTGTACGTCGGCTTTATCGATTGGAAACTTCAATGTATGCGAAGCTAAACTGAAAAAGACGGCGGAAGTGATGCGAAGGAAAGAGGCGGGGGTTGAGGGACGGTGATCGCATGGCTGGCGTTAGTTAAACGTGAGGTGGGCGCTGTCTGTGGGAGGAGCTATGAAATCAAGGAGGAGTAGGAGGGCAACCGGAAGGAATTTGGTAAAACGGAGTTTGAGATCCTAGTGAGGTGAAAGAGAGGATCAAATAAACAGAAAGGGGTTTAGACTATGACAAGAAAGGAGAAAGAAAAGTAAGAAGGAAAAGGCGAAAGAGAAGAGGGAGAAAGGAGAGTACAGATTGATGACGTAATGCTTTGTAAATTAGATGGAAAAAGAAAGAAAGAGGAAGAGTAGATGTGCAAAATTAAAAAGAAAAGAGACGAGGAAGAAAAAAATGGTTAATATACACTAATGGGTATACGCTTTATATATATATATATATATATATATATATATATATATATATATATATACACAACATATATGAGTGTGAGGGAAGGAGGAGAGAGAAGTGAAGAACAATGACATAATTCACCCTCATTCTCCTAAGCAAAAAGGCGGGTTTTCAAAATTAGAAAAAAAAAAACTACATCACAAACAAAAGCGAAGAAAAAGATTTCGTAAGAAAAGGAGGAAGAGAAACTGAGAATGGATCTGGAAAAAAAAGAATGAAAAACGATGAAAAACAAATCGAAAAATGAATGAAAAATAGACGAAAATGAAAAAGGAGATTCAAAAATAATAGAAAAGAAAGACAGTAAGAGTGTAAAGAAGAAAGAAAGAGCGAAGAAAAGGAAGAAATCAAAATAAAGAATGTGAAAAAGAAGACGAAGGAGAAGAAGAAGTAGGAGGAGATGATGAAGAAGAAGAAGAAGAAGAAGGAGAAAGAGGAGTGGAAGTAGAGCGAAGAAAAGGAAGAAATCAGAATAAAAATGGTGAAAAATAAAAAGAAGAAAAAGAAGAAGAAGAAAAAGAAGAAGAAAAATAAGTAGAAGTAGAGAGAGAAAAAAAAGAAATGATCGGAATAAAAAAGGTGAAAAATAAGAAGAAAAAGAAGAAAAATAAGAAATAAAATCAAGTAAATTAGAAAAGACGGAAGAATAATTAAGAATGGAAGAAGTAAGATAAATGCGACAGAAGAAAAACAAGAAATAAACGAATTGCAATGCAATAAGGAATAAATAGAAGGAAGAACAAATGAAAGACAAAAGAATGACAATGAAAAAAAGAAAAAAAAAGGAACATTTTACAAAAAGAAAATCTGGAAGGATGAAGAATTTTCAAAATAAATGAAATTTAAACGAAAGAAATGGAACAAGAAATGCAGAGAGAAAGTGAAAGAGAACGAGAAGGAGAGAGACAAAGAAAAGGAAAGGTCATATATATATATATATATATATATATATATATATATATATATATATATATATATATATATATATTTTGTGTGTGTAAGTAAAACGAAAATTAAGCGCATTTATTAAACAGGGCTTTTATCAAACTACTTTGTATTCATACATTATATTATCTAT
>CAHIKZ030004529.1:370000-382500 GCA_903632075.3 Acanthosepion pharaonis
ATGTCTCTTAATCGTGTTTTCAAATTGATTTTGTGCAAAAACAATTATATTTTTCCCATTTTTGGCGCTGTTAGAACAACCACAAGGTAATTTTATGTAGTCCTGTGAAGTTTTGTTGAAATCGGTTGAAAAATGTAGGAAATCCGATCCAATATATAAACATTACAGACACACACACACACACACACAATCTGAGTTTTATAATAAGTAAGATTGTACTTAATATATAATAGCATGTATCCTTATCTCATATATGTATATACTCCATATTTACATTCAACTATGAAAAATGCCTTACACTAAAGTCGCGTTTCTAATATTTTCTTTCAATTAACTCCTAATGTGACGTCAAACCAACACTGTTCAAACAGAGTCGGCAAAATCCAAGCAACTTTCAAATGAATTGTTCTAATTTGCATACTTTTTCTAACTACATCATATATATATATATATATATATATATATATATATTATTTTAGTTGACACTCATATTTGAGTAGGACGAACCAATTTCTTCTACAGGCCTGCATAATAAAGAATATTTATCATCGGTAGGATTCGAACCTGCGTCTCCCTTCATAGGAGGAAACGCCGTCTAATGCAGGGTACTTTAGACAAGGCCACTCGGCGAAGGAACGCTTCACGGCCAGCAAAGTTGTATTTGCTTTAAAGCACATCTCCTTCAGATTTTTCTTCGAATGTCATGTCTGATACGTCTCGCATCCGAAGTGTAAACAATGCAATTTCTAAAGAATTAGAGTATTTTTATTCTTAATCTGGTATATATGTACATACACACACACACACACATATATATATGTGTGTGTGTGTGTGTGTGTGTGTGTGCGTGTGTGTGTGTGTGTGTGTGTGTGTGTGTGTGTGTGTGTGTGTGTGTGTGTGTGCGGTAATTACAAATAGAACGCCTAAATTATGAGTGCTCAACAGATTTTTTTTAAAACGAAAACTAAGTGTAAATTATGATATGAAATATTCGAAACACTGAACTTCATGTAACCATGGTTACTACAAAGATAGTTTGTCAAACACTAACTATGTACATATACACCCTTGTTCAAATTAATAGAAACAAACCTTTTACTTTCATTTTTTTCACCATACGGTGATTTTGTAATTTGAAATAGTTTGCAGCAATATAAATCTATTTTTGGATGTATGATGAAATTTGTTTGGCGTCATCCGTGATTGCATCAGATTTTTATCACGTTCGGACACTATTGTCTCGATTGTCGATTAGTTGTCCTACAACCATTGTCTGCGATGGAAATTACTCCAAGAGAGCGTACGGAAATTGTAACGTTACACGAACACACTGGCAAGCCTTACCAGTGAGCAAATCAAAGTTCTAATAAATTTAAATGCAAACAAGAATCTGTGGTCAATCTGCAAGGAACAATTTTGTGGAATGGACATGCGAAGTAGTAACATGTGCACTGGGTTACTTTTCATTGGAAAAATACTAAAAAAGTGTACAAAAGTGTGCATAAGTGTGTATATATGTGCGTAAAATAACATCTCTTTGGATATTTACAGTATAAATTCCTGTTTAACAAATTAAAAAATTCAAATAGACTTGCTGAAAATTAGTGATTAACCTTTAAGCAACCAAGATGTTTTCGTTATGCAGTAAATATATATACATAAGCGGACATTTAATATATTTTCAGTTTATACGTTATTTTTATAGATATAATTTATTTAATTAAATGTTCTGTTTAATTAATTAAATTTACCTGTCTGAAACTAAATTCGTAGAAAATATGCACTCTCAGACAGGAATCGAACCTGTAACCCTAATGGTGACCGTCATTTGATCCGATGTGCTGTTAAGAAATTAGCCACAATAAAAGCTTCTGATTAGCAAAGTCCGTATTGTTTATAAACACACACCGCAGATTTTTCTTGAACGATCATTTATGCTCACGAAACATATTTTAACGTAAACAATGACAACATATGAAATGTATTAAGTCCAACAATTATTTATAAGGAAACCATCTTTAAGTAACCAAAATGTTTTCGTTGGCAGTAGTATATATATATATATATATATATATATATATATATATATATATATATATATATAATATATGTGTGTGTGTGTATTTAAATGGATTTGTTTGGATAGATGTGAGTTTGTGACCCTTTTCACACACAAACACACATGCACACACACACACACACACACACACACACACACACACACATATATATATATATATATATATATATATATATATACAAGTATAGGATTGGTGTATACAGAATAAATTCCAATAACCAAAAATACTATTCTTTAAAAAATACTTAATACCGGGGTAGAACAAATTCTATCACTTGAAAAGACACCTGAAACTAAATGACTGTTTTGTAGTGATTTTATAACATATTTATAATTTTCAGATAAATCATATATATATATATATATATATATATATATATATATATATATATATATATATATATATATATATATATGTGTGTGTGTGTGTGTGTGTGTGTGCGTGTGTTTACATTTTTCAAAAACATGGCCAAGAAAAATGAATATGAAAATTGAAAAATGAAAACATACATACAACAAACTATTTCTTATTTAACAGTTAAAATATTTAATCCTTGAAAATGGCTAAATGTATTGCCTAAAAGCGCTCAGATAAAAGAACATTCGGACAGTTTTATATAATTTATCATCGAAAAAAAAAAAATAGTCTCATGAGAAATTGTATAAAAAACTAAATAAATGCATCTTGTCTGTAGTATTCAATGAAATCTGCATTAAAGAAAGATTGCTGCCTAAATACGTATATATATATATATATATATATATATATATATATATATATATATATATATATATATATGTAGTTTTCTTACTTTGTAATTTAGTTTGATTTTATGACATGTCAATCTTTGTTCCATTACTTAAATTTGAATTGTTTTTTTTATGTAGAACTCCTCCTGAGAATTTAACTCATCACTCAAGTCATGATTCATAAAACCCGATCCGCTAAACGTTACTCAACATCGAGGCGTCACACTGCCATATTAGCATGAATGCTGGGATTGATCCTAAATGGACAACGTGAAAATTTTCCATTGATTATCAATTTCACCATATATCTTTATTTCAAACACACCATACATTTCTTGTTTCTTAATAGTTTGTTCAGCTTTTGAAGGAGAAACTTTCGTTATTCCCAGCGCCCTTTCGAATTTCTATGTCCCCCTTCCGGTTATCTGTTGAAACACTTCACTGATCGTTAAATATCTTGCAACCGATAATCCTTTCTTTCCTCTTTCCTTCACAAACTTGTCACGTTCCTACAGTTTTTCTTTCTGTAACCCGTCCTGGGTATGACGATAAACTGCATCCGCGTCCTGGGTAAGACGATAAACAACGTCCAACAGCAAGGCCTCTGATCTGGAGGTTTTGAGGAGCGTGGATCCATGTCTTAATTGCTGGTAAAAAAGGGTGGTAGCACCTGTTAGGGTCGCAGCTATGGACACATAGTTAACTCCCCCAAAGGTGTCAAAACACTATGAAAGTGTAAAAATATGTTTTAATATCAGCAATACTTTTTGGGAAAAATCATTACCTGCAATACATTTTTGAAGAAAAAAGGATTCCATTACATTAGCAGCAATACATTTTAAGAATAAACATTAACAGCAATACATTTTAGGAAAAATTATTACCAACAATACATTTTTTGAAAAAAAAAATACCATCAATATTCTTGTCGGCATTAAATAACCCACGGAGTTTGATATGCCGTAAAACAAAACAAACTAAAGCAATATATACTGAGATAGATAGATAGATAGATAGATAGATAGATAGATAGATAAAAAATATAGCCAGCAATAAAAAATCTTGTCGGCATTAAAAAAAAAACATTGAGGTTGATATACGATAGAACAAACCAAACCAAACCAAACTTTCTGTGACTGCCATCAACACGTTATCATACGTACGTAATGAGATCGCCTTAACATGGAATTTTTTTGAAAAATTTATCCCGCAAACCATTAGAAATAATTTTGAACCTCATTGGGTACATGCTTATAATCGGGTGATAAAACTAGGCTTACTGGAGAAACGTTATTTTATTTCATATATATTTATTTTTAGATGAGCTTTTACCTCGCAACGGCTGGGGACAAAAGCCTTTACTAAACTGAGCATATAGTTCGATATAAGTAGGAGCTCTCAAAAAGGATCTATTTATCTCCATTGTGAAATGACCTTGTTACTAAATACTGTTGCTCGGCACTCCAACGGTATAAACTCAGAGATTAGCCGCTTATATCTGCATATATACTCCCCCCTTCTTTTCTTTTAGCTTCTTTACTGCGGATTTATTAAATATATTTTTGAAACGGTAATTATTTGCCTCCGACAGCAAGGAATGCCATGACCCTATCTTCCTTAGTGCAACGACGAAGTGCATCCTGGGAGATCTCGTCCCATGGAAATAGCCTTTAAGCTTTTTGTATCTGTGTTCCCGTGGGTTCAACAAGGTTTGATCAAGAAAAATCTGCGAAGGTGTGTGTTTATAAACAATACGGACTTTGCTAATCAGACGCTTTTTTTGTGGTTTGAACCCACTTTCAAAAAACTTAAATTTTGATTAAAAACATAATGCAAGAATTATAATATGGATATTAACTTTGCTAAATCAAGTATAACCAAAGAACAGAGTTGTGAAATGACGAATTTAGTAGCGATCTTTATCTTTTATATGCCGTAAGCGATCATAGCTCTCCCCAACTTCTCATCTTTAAGCAATAGTCTGTCATTCGTATTAATTCTAATCTCAAGCAAGCACTTTAGAGAGGTTTTCCTCTTTACTTCCCTCTCAATGTTTTTGTTTCCAATTCCTTTAAAACTTCCTTGTAGCTCACATGTTCTGTCCAGGGCATTCTCAGTATGTATTCATTTATTTTCCACAATAGGAGTAGACATACTCGCCTATCGTCCGGTTCATACTCCTCCTCTGTCTTTTGAACAGGAGTAGAGGTTTATCCCATGTTTCCTTTTAGGATTGGGTTTCCGGTTCCACTTAATTTTTTTTCATTCTCATTCACTCTCAGTAGCACGTTATATTTTAGTGGCATTACTGCCTTGCTTGGGGTGAATTGATTAAAAAGATTCTGTTGGGTCATGTCTCAGTTGCCTCTTAGTAGTATCTTTGTCATCTGTGAGGAAAATGACCAGCATTTCTTGTTATATATGATGATTAATATTGCATATCAGTCCAGCAATCTTTTCTTGGTTTCGAATTGTTTCCGATTCTCCAAAGCCCTCGATGACCAGTGCTTAGCAGCTGATCTCTCTTCTGAGCTAGCTCTAGCAGCTCAGAGGATGAAAAATGTCTGGTCACATTCAAGGCCTCAAAATCCAAACTCTTGACCTTCCACCATCGCCGATCGGACCCAGCAGGTTTACCCCAGACGTGATGAACGGTTATTCCCGCATAGAGGTCCCAATACCTTGGGCACCTTATTAGGAATTAAACCTAACCTAGACCTCAAATGGAACTCATACATACGATCACTCGCTAAAGATGCTGGGTAAATGTTCGGTCCCCTGTACTGCTCCTGCTATACTCTACCTTTACAAGAGCCAGATCAGGCCAATAATGAAGTGCTGTGGGCATATATGGGCAGAAGCTTGCTTACGGTAAAATCACGATCAACACACCAATTCTCGTTCGATTACAGGTCATTACTTTGATGGGGGACTGTTTGGGAACACCTAGTACTGTAAGCAGACCCCTAATTCCGGGGTAAACTTATTTTGGGTGATCGCGGCGTGGTGTAATGGTTAACAAGCTTGTCTCGCTAAAACAGTTGCTACTTAATAATGTTCGATCCTCACTGTATGCCCTATGCTTTCACCAGTATGCTACATCTAAGCTACACTTAAAAAATCAGAATATAGGCAGGAGCTGATTGGTCTATACTTTCCAGTCCCGATGGAGTCCAAAAGCGTCTCCACGTCCTTGTAGGTGATGAATTATTTTTCATTCTGCAACCGACGAGACGTTACAAACCTCTCGCTGTTCTGTTAGTATTTCTATGGCATCAGCTACACTCTTTAGTTTTGCCAGTCATAACCTTACACAGCTAAGACTCATCATATCAGGGACATTGTAGCAAAATACAGTCATTCTCTTCATATTCCACTGGTGAAATTTAAGTTAAACTCAAACATTTTCTTCCCACGAAGCACAGCTTTGGGGAAGCGACTATTTAGAGGTTGGTTCCCCGATCATTGCACTCTTAACCTGTTCAAGGCTGATGATAAACGTTATCTTCCACACATACCCATATAAGCTCTGCCTCTTACTTAGTAAACTCTACCTCAAGTGGCTATTGATCCTTGTAGATAATAAAAACTAATCGAAGAAAAACTGTTTAGCTTTGGAAAAGCATGTGTGGAATCTTTTAACTACCTTCAGAAAAATGTATTCTTTTCTGAAAAGCCTTTAACCAATCATCATCTCGTTTTTGCAAGTCCAATCTTTTTATTGGTAAATAAGTACCAAAGTATAGCAAAATTCAAAATGAATCCTATTTTCCCGCCAAGCTCTTTTGAGCCAATTTCGTTACACAAAAAAAATCTATAAATTGACTGCAGCTAACTCAATTCAGACAGTCAGCCACCAGAGTTCAACGAGATGTTACCAAACTCCACGCATGACAATTCACTGACTCACACACCACATTGAAATCTCAAAAAACTCAGCAAACTTTCATCATTGTCCGCGTGTTAACCAACATCTACAGTTGACTTGAAAAGTGAAACAATTTCACTACTAAAAAGTAATTGTATATTTCACCAACTTAGCCTACACAGACAAAGGCAAGCAATTCTTGATAACATTCATTCTTGTAAATTACACACGTCCACACACTGATAAATGAACGAACACATAATTTCTTTTTCCTTGCAGAAACCAAATCATTTAAAATTTCTTAATCAAAAGGTACCAACATTTCTTAACAACATTCCTTCACAAACATTACTTATGACATTGTCTTAACTATCACAACAACAAACATTGTAATTGTCGTTACATGTATATTTTATTGTTGATATAAACATTTCTTTAATGTTAAATCTTTAACAACAGTATTTAGTAGTTTCTTGCCATGTAATTTGTTCTTGAATTGTTTGTATGACCAATATTTTGTGGGATACGGACGCTATAAGCACGCATAACATTCATTTGACTTAATTTTGCCTCCTGATATATTTCACTGCGTGTACCTCCCTCAAAACATGTTTCTTTATCCCAATGCACATTTGGTTGTGTGTGTCACATTTTTCATTGTCTTTTAAAACACTTCTCAGGTAGACAAATTTCTGTAAGAGCATGATTTTCGCGTCTCTAATTCGTATCTCTGTCTTCGGTTGTTCTTCTTGCTATTGGCAATACCGTTTTCTTACTATTAATGTTTAGTTCTTTCTTCACGCTTTCTTTTACTTCTTTGTCTCGAAGATCCTACAGTTATTGTTCTGCGTCTGCTTACCAACAAGGTGTACCTTTAGGATAAAATTCTGCACCCCCGTAATAAATCCGGATAAAACTTCTAGTTCTCTTCGGGTCGCTTCGCTGTTTAGTTTAAATAAATCAGAATATGGTAGCTGGTCTCTCTTCTGACCTAACCCTGACGATTCATTCAGGGAAAGAACTTACTTGTAAAATTCAATACGGCCAAACTAGTAACGTTCCAAAATCAATGAGCAAACCCCAAACTTCTCACTTATCCTGAAAGAACACGGCATACAAAATTAGAAGATAATATCTACTATTAATTTTATACTATGGTATGATATTTACCAACTGTGGGAAGTATGAAATATGTTAGGGTTAGTGTTAGTGCTAGGTTTAGGTGTTCGGCTTAGGAGTTAGGGTCAAGGTTAGGGTTAAAAGCAGTGAACAGTAAACTGGTCATGCATTAAAAATCATTAACAAATTTTTATACAAAAAAATATCAAATAATTATTTTAATGTTTGTAAACTGATTTGATGTCATTAAAAAAAAATAAGTATGTCATCGTTTTTCCTGATCATTTTCCAGCAATAAGTGCATTATCATTTACGGTTGGTCATAAATGCCTCGATTGATATCATATTATAGCAGTACCGATTGCTGAGTGGTACAAGGAAGAGGACGTTGTGGATAACCATGATCACCTAAATCCTGAAGGGACACAAAACAAAGAAGAAGATATAATGGATTTTTGCACAATCTGGACGATTGTGGAAGAGAAAAAAATGACATAACTGTTACGACGTAACGTTTTTGCAACGTTACAAACATTTTTTTATTATTTCGGTATATGTAACATTATGACGACGTTACTGTAACGTTTTAGTTAAATATTTCTGACCTTAAACTGACCACACATCCCCGAAGTTGTCCCAACTTTAGATTAACGTTGCAATTTTCTACAGATGATAAGTTCCACACTACTTTTATATGCCGTGTCGCTTCATTACGTAGGCGATCATCCTTTCTAGTTCTCAATATATTTTGTCTTTTTGCTTCTCCCAAACATTGATCTATCATCCACTTGCTTACAGACACTTCGGTATGTCACTCATTGCTTTCCCTTTTCTCTATTTCCCTATATCCGCCCTGGGGACACTAAAATGAAGCAGGTGCAGAAATTTAAATATCAGGGAAGTTTTCTGACAGAGGAAGGCATGTGCGACTCTGAGATCCGAAAACGTATTGGGATGGACTTTCCCACAGCTAGGAAGAGTATTGCGAGACAGTAGGATTTCTTTGGTAACAAAGAAAAGAGTACTGATCTGCTATGTGATATCTGTCCTTCTCTAGAGCAGCTAAAGTTCCACCCTAGTCAGTTAAAACATCGAAATAATGCTCCTCCTCCGAGCAATATTGATAGAAGTTATAAAATTTTTTTCGCATTTTTTAAAATTGAGAATCATTAATTTAGACGATGAACGCAACTCCTCACATCCCCTGAATTAAAAAAAAATCCTGTATTCTGTTAATCGAATGTTTCAAGCCAACCTATCTGATCTGCAACATTACACAGGTATTTTGCTGCCGCGTTGTGGAAAGTCTACAAAAAAAACTTTTTTGCAACCTCTATAACTAGACTAGATGTATTAACTGATACAAAAGACAAGAAATTGTGGAGGGCCATGATCACCTATATCCTGAGAGGACAAGTAACATAAAGAAGAAGATGCATACGACATTGTAGCAAGGTCATTCATTAGTTGGAATTTCATTTTTCTGCACGTTAACGTCCACCATTATATTAAAACTGAAATGCGGCAAAAGTTCGTGTAGTTGGTTTGGGAAATTCTTCTACATGTGGAATTGTCTGCAGAACTTTGTCTTTCCGACTATGATTTGTTTTACTTGATTCAACTTTCTTTGGATTAGAGAAAGAAAGATTATGCAACAAATTAGCTGAGTGGTGGATTAAGTTCATGGAAAGCTAAGGAAAAAATATCGAAAATAATGCTATGAATAGTAAATATTCGGACGAGTTATATTCCTTATATCTACCAGCTGGGACCTATACGGCTAGGACCCGTTTACGGTGGCAAAAAGACCTTCATTCGCATTCGTGTTCCCTTGATAGAAATCAAATATCACTCAGGCATCTTCGAAATGTTATTTCTGAAATAGAATGTTCTCATGACAATTACAAACTTGGTCTCTTAGAGTCTAAAGTTAACTGATATCTATCTATCTATCTATCTATCTATCTATCTATCTATCTATATATATATATATATTTCAGCCTATTCCTCTCTATCTATTTATCTATCTATTTCAGTCTGTTTATCTATCTATCTATCTATCTATATATATATATATATATATATATATATATATATATATATATATATATATATAATAAAAAGGCTTAAACACTAATATTCCATGGTCATAATTTATTCCATTGGAATCGTAAATACGATCCAATTCATCAGACCTAAAAATTCAAAAAGAAAACAGAAAAAAAACCACTCCGGATATAAAAACAGAATTTAGAGAGAGTGTAAGTATGAGGGGTAACAGACTAGAGAAGGAGGGAGATTAAACCTTAATAGAGAGAATTTTAGGAGAGGTGAGTGGAAGGGGTTTAAGTAAGAGAAAAAAATGAATGTTGACGGATGTCTAATGCATAAAGATACATTTCGTGGTGACATACACACACCATAGACAATCTAATGTTAGAATAATCCTTACTCTGTCCTAGACATTGAGTTCTACCTGGATTCTTCCTCTTGGAATTTTCTTTTTTTTCTAAAAATATACATGTATGGGTATTTATATATTTTGCATATGTATGTATATTTACCACTAATATTATCTATCTATCTATCTATCTATCTATCTATCTATCTATCTATATATATATATATATATATATATATATATATATATATAATAATAAAAGGCTTAAACACTAATATTCCATGGTCATAATTTATTCCATTGGAATCGTAAATACGATCCAATTCATCAGACCTAAAAAAAAAAAAAAACAAAAAAACCCTCCGGATATAAAAACAGAATTTAGAGAGAGTGTAAAGGAGGAGAGGAGGAGATTAAACCTTAATAGAGAGAATTTTAGGAGAGATGGGTGGAAGGGGTTTAATTAAGAAAAAAAAATGAATGTTGACGGATGTCTAATGCATAAAGATACATTTCGTGGTGACGTACACACACCATAGACAATCCAATGGAATATTAGTGTTTAAGCCTTTTTATTATATCCTTACTCTGTCCTAGACATTGAGTTCTACCTGGATTCTTCCTCTTGGAATTTTTTTTTTAAATATACATGTATGGGTATTTATATATTTTGCATATATATGTATATTTTCCACTAATATTATATATATATATATATATATATATACATATATATATATATATATATATTTCAGTCTGTTCCTATTCATCTATCTATCTATCTATCTATCTATCTATCTATCTATCTATCTATCTATCTATCCTAATCTATTCATTATCTATCTATCCATCTTACTCATTCTAATAATACTTTCTTAGATTCCCTTTCCTCAAGTCAATGTCCTTTGGGTCTTGTATTGGATAAATTATCAGAAAAAAAATAGACATGAATAAAGGATTCTCAAAAATGATGAAACCATTTTCAACAATCTAATTTATAATGATACACATATATGCCTACACTTTACACACACACACACACACACACACACACACACACACACACACACACACACACACACACACACACACAAAATTACAAACGATAGTTTCGCCCATTGCCCGATTCGCATTCATTCTCTGTCTTTTGAACAGGAGTAGTTATTTATCTATTGTTTCCTTTATAAGACTGGGTTTCTGGTTCTTTCTGCTGAATTCTTCTCGTTCTTTTTAACCTCGGTAGCCTATTGCGTCATTGTGGCATTATCGACTTCCTTGGGGTGAAATGATTAAACCAACGCGTGCACGCAGAGATACAAATTTAAATTATTTTTAAATATATCCAGACTTTAATAAGCGCATCTAATTACATACAGTGTTCTGTCGTTCATTACTCACTGTCATAATGATTTACAGTAAATGTTAAGAACTAGACTATTAAAAAATTAATTAAATAGACATACAGCCTCGTGTAAATTTACTGAAACAAAACAAATAATTCCTTTATTATTAACTTTTTTCGTGTTTTCCCATTGAAACGTGACCCAGTGCACTTGTTAGTACTTCGTATGTCACTTCCACGTAGTCTTTCCTTGAAGTTTAAACACAGATTTTCGATTGGATTTAAATCAGGAGAGTTTCCGGGCAAGTCTATAGTACTTTGATTTGCTCACTGGTAAGGCTTGCCAGTGTGTTCGTGCAGCGTGACAATTTTCCTACGATTCCTTGGAATAACGTCCATCGCAGACAACTAATCGACAGTCGAGACAATAGTGTCTAGGAGTGATGAAAAAATCTGGTGCAATCTCGGATGACAAGACCAAACAAATTTCATCGTACACCCCGAAAATAGATTCATATTACTGCGCACCACTGCTGATGACCTGATCTGAGGAAAAATAGAAATCGATTATACCCTGTCACTCCAGTGGGTCTAGAACTGACTTTAAGTTGAAAGAAAGGTACCTAAAGTGGTTGTTAAAAGTAATTTGTACCAGGGTGTACATGCAATAGACATGAAAACATTATCATTAAAAATATTAATTCCTGGCAAAAGAATATCTTCCTGATTTTCATTTAGTTTAATGGTAAAATCATTTGCAATACGTTTCTAAAGCAAAACCATATGCAATGTATTTACATGACACATAGAGATAAAGCAATGGGATTTGTACTTATTATCTCCATAAGTTTAATTATTCAACACGTGAAAAAATTAAGGTGTTTATGGGAATGCACACTTATTTTTGGTATAAAATTTAAACAATCATTTATATAAAAAG
>CAHIKZ030004529.1:385000-387500 GCA_903632075.3 Acanthosepion pharaonis
TTGTAGGCTGATTTTCTTTTCCTTATTTTCCATTATATTCTTAGCGTGATTTGGTTTTTCTTTTTAATCTCACAGATATGTTTAGAAAACATCTTGTTATTCGCGTAGTTGATATTTGTAAAGAAAGTTTTGTGTGTGTAGTTTCTTTGTTTCAAGTGTCAAAACTTTTGATTTTGGGTTTTTCATGCGTTCGATGGATATTTCATATATATATTTTTTACAGTTTATAAATGGTTTGAACTGTATGATGTTTCGATTTCTGTTGGATGGTTTGTTCTGTTAAATGTACGTTTTGCCGGAACACCATTTTGTTATAGTGCCGTTTTATACTGTTTTGGGCTTAGTTTGGCGACAGTTTCATGCCGTAACTCTATCTTCACGTCAGATTATATATTCTTTACATATAGATAGATAGATAGATAGATAGATAGTTAGATAGATAGATAAATTCCCAGATCAATTCTGTGGACAAGACAAACTAGTTTTAGATTTTTTTTCCAGTTGTCATTTTATACCAGTTAGTCTTGTTCACAGAACTGATCTGGGAATTTCACTATATTGTCGACATGGAAAGAAAAAAACTCTTAGTATAATGGAAATTTACATTTATATATATATATATATATATATATATATATATATATACAGAGAATATAATATAATATATAATCTAAAATGAACATTGAGTTACGGCATAAAACAGACTGTCGCCACTCGTTGTTGATATAACTATCCACACTTCTTTTATTTACACAAGCTGTATAAAGGAAAATATTAACTTCTGCCCTATAAATATAACATATCTATGGGTTATAACACGCACACACACACAGACACACACAGACACACACACACACGCTCGCTCGCACAGACACGCACACACACACACATGCATACATACACGCACACATACACACACATACACATTTATATATAATTATATAGGCCATGCAAAAACATGTTTGATACGAAGACTCACTGTACACATTTCTGACCATAGCTCAATTAGATCTCATTTAAATATTCAAAATGAAAATGGCTAAATGCATAGCTGAAAGCGCTCGGACAAAAAGAACATTCGGGCAGTTTTTTTTTTATAATTTATTATCCGAAAAGAAAAGAAATATTAGATCGCATGAGAAATTGTATAAAAAACTAAATAAAAGCACCTTGTCTGTGGTTTTCAATGAAATGTGCATGAAAGAAGGATTGCTGCCTAAATACACACACACACACACACATATATATATATATATATAATAGATCGAAGATAGATGTAAGCAATATTGTTATTTTGAAATGTTTTATGTTGAAATACTAGCAAATTAAAACTTACATTTTTTTGAGATTTATTTTTAAAATTTGATCATGAAAATAGAAATAAAATCACTTTAGATACACTTCATCATAGTAAATTGCTTTCACTTTTAATTAAAGCATTTTTTTAAATAGAAATTATGGTCAGACTTGTTACGGTGACCAACTAATCCATTGGGTGGGCTGTTTTGTTAAATATCTTTTGTATTTATATCATCTTTTAAATTCCTCGGGATTTCTCCTAAGCATTCCTTGTGGCAACCATTACTTTCAAGTCTTAGCTTATTATTATTTTGTTGTTTTAGAAGAAGTTGTAACACATTTTATGTTAAGCTTTGATAAATTCTCTCCAATTGTAGTTGTGACACAGTTGGTGTATCAAAACTGCATCTTGGCAGATCTCTTACCACGATGTGGGATGCTTAATAACAAAAATGATGAAAGCAAAAAAACAAGTCCATATATATATATATATATATATATATATATATATATATATATATATATATATATATATATATATATATATATATAAACTACATAATAGGCTAAACAAACAAACTATCTGAGACGAAACAATAATATCTGTCGAATCTTTTATATATCTATAAAGTGAAATAAATTCTACTGAAAAGTATGTGGACATTCGCATATCTAAATCATGGGCCGCCTTGAAGAAAATGGATGTATTCTGGAAATCTGATCTACCAGACAACCTCAAGAGGAGATTCTTTCGAGCCACTGAAAAGGCAGAGGTAATATATGGTGCTACTGATTGGGCATTAACTGAAATCCTAGTGTCTAAGTTTGGTAGAACCTACAATAGGATTTTGAGAGCTATACTTAACATGTCTTGGAGAAAACGCCCAACTATGGACCCATCCCTCATATTTCTAAAAGATTACGCAAACGCAGAATGTGATTTGTAGGACAATGGTGGCGAGCAAAATAAGAAATTGTGAGTGATCTGCTGCTCTGGACACCTAGCCATGAAGCAAGGTGGGCTTATGACACAATAGTTGGTGTAAATCGGGAAGATTAGAGTTTGGATAACGAAAGAATGTTATCCATTTGATCATGGCTCAATACAAACTGTCTCAGATGAATTAATATAATCTATCAAATCTTTTACAGACCCTTGCTATCGAGCAAAACAAGAACTTGCGAATGATCGTCTGCTCTG
>CAHIKZ030004529.1:392500-415000 GCA_903632075.3 Acanthosepion pharaonis
TGAATTAGGACCATATTTCTTGGGCATTGGCTGAGATCGAACACATTTACAAGCGTTTTAGATTTCTAGAAGCTTATTAATTGCATAACAGTTGGTGAGTCTAAATCCATCGTGGCTGCGGTGTAACTTTTGAAATGGGCGTTTCTCTCAAGAATGGGAAAACAAAGGAGAAAAGAAATGTAAATAAATAATTAAAACTGAATATTACAGATGATTCCATTAAAGAAATGGAAGCAGGGGAGTCAGGGTTTGGTTTAGTTCAGTGGGTGTGTTGTTTTAGATAATTGGAAAAAAAATGGGAAAAAAAAACAGAAACGAAAAAAAAATAACTAAAATATTAACTTAGAGGACATTAAAATAAAATTTATTTTTCTCTTTATATTTTGGTTCTTAAATTTATTTTTTCGGTTTCTTTTTTCCATTGAAAAATTAATTTTAAGAAAACAAAACTAAAATAATTTTTAAAAAATTAGATGAAGAAACATCAAAATTAAAATTTAACTAAAATAAAGAAAAAATAACGGTCAGAAAATATAAGACAAAATTTCAAAAAATTAAATAAAAACAAAATTGAGTCAAACATAAAGAATTAATAAAAAAGATGTAACTATAATATATATATATATATATATATATATATATATATATATATATATATATATATATATATATATATATATATATATATATATATATATATATATATATATATATATATATATATATATATATATATATATATATATATATATATATATATATATATATATATATATATATATATATATATATATATATATATATATATATATATATATATATATATATATATATATATATATATATATATATATATATATATATATATATATATATATATATATATATATATATATATATATATATATATATATAAAAGAGAGAAATGCATTTCATTTGCTAGTTTTAGGATCTTAAGGAATGTTGTGTTTATTTATATATTTTTCTTATATCTGGTAATTTATTTATTTATTCCTTTTACATCTTGGAAAAGAAAATTTGTTTTTATGATTTTTTTTTTTTCGCTACCATTTTCATCGTCAACGTCTTCTCTTCCTCTCCTCTTTTCTCTCCGTTGAAAACCCCGGATGTCCATTTTCGCTTCAAGGACTTTTTATGCCTTTTATAAACATTGCCGCCACTTTTGCTTTGAATTTAGTTCCGCTTTATACCAATTCTTTTTTCTTTCTTTCTTCTTTAATATAATTCTTTATTTAAAAAAAAAAAAATCTTTTTTTTGTTGTTCTTCTTTTGTTGTTCCACTTCGCTTCTTTCGTAAATTGAATATTTTTAGTCGATGTTATTTAATTCTGTCTAGTTTGAAAAAAAATATTCTCACGTTTTTAAATGGCAAAAAAAAAAAATGGATGATCGAATAAAGCAAGTGAATAGATTATTTCATAATCGCATTCGTAAATATTCCCTTTCTTCTTGTGGCTTATTATATTTCTGATTTCTTTCTTTGTAATTAGGATAAAAAAAATAAAAACCTTTTTTATTCAATTGAACAATGCAATTAAAATCATGTTAACATTTGAGTTATGTTTCCTTGGACAAAAACGCCATCTGACGACCGTCAAAATCATTTAAATAATCACAAAATAGCAGACCAACAACTAAATCTTGAGTAAAGTAGTGCTTTGTACCATAATTTCGACATTGCCTTAATTTCTCGGGTTCAATATTATCATTACTTCATTATTTATTCTGACAAATGTTCTCGATTAATTCTTTGATAGATTTTTTCCCCGATGCGTTTTTCTAACTTCCTGGTTTCAGTCTAACGTTCTAAAACAATGCATTGTTGTATTCCATAAATTATTCTTTACTTTTTTATTTTATTAGAGCTTTTCTGTCAATGGATTCTCCTAGATTCTAAAACAATGCGAAAGGTATTCTAATTACCGTAATTTCCCATGTATAATACGCATTTTTTTCTAAAAATAATAAGAAAAAGACAGCGGTGCGTATTTTGCACAGTTACAAAAAATCTTCAAAAATTGCCGTTTCATAGGTCGACTTCAGTTGCGAAATGACTACTCATCACAAACATACGACAATTTGACAGTAACATTCGGCGATTGCGACCCCACAAGGACGTCAAATACAATCATATGTACCTAACAATACTTACACATGTAAAATAAAATAAGAATTATCATAAAACTAAATTAGAATAATATTATTCTATGTTTAAAACCATTTTTTTAAATGAGTAGGAAACGCTTGTCTAAATGAAATTTGAGAGGTATATTTTATAGGGTTTGATTACCAAAAAAGGGGTGCGTATTGTGCATGAGTAGAAGCATTTTCCCACACTTTTAGCACAATTTGGGGTTTGCGTATTATCGATGAAGGCGTATTATCCATGGGGAATTACGGTATTACTTCAGTTATTTGGACGATTTTGTTGAATTTTCTAATAGGTTTCCAACCGATGCATTCTTCCAAATTTCTAAAATAGTGATTTTCCAAGCGTAGCTTAAATGTGGCACAAGGTCGAAAGTATGGGGCACCTAGTGAGGCTCCAACTCACTACTCAGTGGTAATCGTTCTAGCAAAACAAACTGGCTAACCATGACACCAAACCGAGGTGGCGCCCAATTTTCTAATATAAATGAAAATAAGTCTTATCATTATTCCATAAATAATTTGTATTGTTGTCCTGATTTTGTTGTTTGAGAACTTTCAAATAAATCATGAAACGGGATCAGTTTTCGCTTATGAAACTATAAAAGAGTGGATCTCAAATAGTACGCCTGGGCGCACTCGTACGCCCTGGAAAATGTCTAGATGCGACCTGGCATTCCATAGAAATATGTGTCCAGATATAAGAAATAAATACATTTATTATACTGCGATACCCGCCTCGTTTGCAGATAGCCCTCGAGGAAATCTCCATTGATAGGAAATTAGTGTTTTGTCGTATTGAACTGATAGGAGTTGCTTGTCGATGCTCTATGCCTAGTTCGAGAAAGTTGATTAATAAAAGATTTATTATCTAACAAAATAATGACGAGAATTTGGATTGTTTATTTAAAAGTTGTGTTATTTATACTTTCATAGTAATTTATCATTTACAATTTATCACTTACTAGCAGTAGAGCCTGGCGTTGCCCGGGGATGTAACAGTAAGAGATAGATCAAGTATCGACCATCATAAAGACTGAAAAATAAAATTGACAAAGATTATTGTTTAAGGTTGACGGACACGCATGTCTTAATTAGTTTTTTGCTTGTTTGTTTTTTTTTTTTTTTTTTACGAATTGGTCAAACTCAAACAAAAACATTGTTTTCAATCGTTATGAGTCTACCGATTGAATAGAATTTTATTATAAACAATTGTCTTGTAAATGGAATTTTTAAAGCATTCTGAATGTAAAAATAAAGAAAAAAGTGTGCAAGACAATAAGAAACACTACCTGCCAAAAAAAGTGAAGTTTTGTTGAAATCGGTTGAAAAATGTAGGAAATCCGATCCCATATATAAACGAACACACACACACACACACACAAACAACGTGGGTTTTACAAGTATAATTCGATATGAGTTGTCCCCCTTTCATTCTGGCGACAGAATCGTGTTTTATTGTGTTTTCAAATTGATTTCGTGCAAAAACAATTGTGTTTTCCCATTTTTGGCGCTGTAAGAACCACCGCAAGGTAATTTTACGTAGTCCTGTGAAGTTTTGTTGAAATCGGTTGAAAAATGTAGGAAATCCGATCCAATATATAAACGTAACGACACACACACACACACACACACACACACAGTCTGCGTTTTATAATAAGTAAGATTTGTTTATAAGCAAATGTGATAATTAGTTACTTTATCATATCCACTGATCGTGGGTTGATGATAATGAAAGGTCTTTTGAAGCTTTTTGGATTTCTATAAAAGAAGAAGGTGTGTCAATATCTAAAAAAGCTCTGACCGTTTTACTACAGTTTGCAGCATCAAATTTACGTGAATTAGGCTTTTCTGATCTCACCAGAATTAAGTGCAAAAGGAGAGGAACTCTTCAATGTATTGACGAGGAAATGAGAGTTTGCTTATCAAATATACGTCCAAACATTGAAGAAATTGCTAAGACTGATCAAGTGCATTTTCCCCATAAACACAAGAAATAAGGTATATTTCATTTTATGTTTTTTTTTATTGCATTAATTCTTATCTGCAATATTTGACTTTGTTATAACATATTTTTTCCGCCTAGAATTATTGGTAGGACTTCAAGTGTACCCCGACATCAAGAAAAACCCCTGCCCTAATGTTATCATGTTGCTTGTTGTATTTCTTTGGTATCTGGATTGAAACATTAGACGCTAAGTGGTTAATCGTTTCAACATGTTCCATAATCTACATACTGGGTTTGCCCCACAGAATAGACATTTCATGGCCTTCAGTGACTACTTAAGGGAGGTTTTTATCACATTTTTCAACAGGGGAAACACTGTAATATTGGTAATCGCTATGATTCATCAGGTTCATGTTTCTCATAAACACAAGAATGCACAAACTTAAGATATGTTTCATTTTATATTTTTTTTATTGCATTATTTCTTTTCTGCAATAGTTGACTTCGTTATAAGATATTTTTCCAAAATTTGTATATAGTGTGTCTACAATTATTGGTAGGATTTCTAGTGTGCCCTGACTTCAAAAAAGTTTGAGAACAACTGCTCTATCCAAAAAGTTGCCGTCGCTTGCTCTTGGGAGTCACTTTGTTGATTGCGTTATTAGTTTTTTTTCTTTTCTGGTATTCCTGCAGTAGAATAAGGAACTTTGTTTACATTAAATGACATGACCCTTCTACGAAGCAATGCATAACTGTCTGGTACTCACTATCCCAATGATTCTCAAATGGTGCCCCTAGGCGCACTGGTGCGTCTTGGAAGATGTCTAGGTGCGCCCTGGCATTCCTGAGAAATATGTTTCCAGATACAAGAAATAAATATATTTAATTTATTATATTGCAGTACCCGTCTCGTTCATATGTGAATCTGGCTTTTCGGATCTCACCACAATTAAGTGCAAAAAGAGAGGATCTTTTCAATGTATTGACGAGCAATCAGAGTTTGCTATTGAAATATATGCCTAAACAATCAAGAAATCGCTAAGACTCATCAGGTTCATAAACACGAGAATGAATAAACTTAATGTATGTCTCATTTTATGTCCGTCTTGTGTATGACGATAAACTACATCCGTGTCCGGGGTACAACGATAAAGTACGTCCAACAGCAAGGTCTCTGATCAGGAGATTTTGAGGAGCGTGGAACCACCTCTTAATTGCTGGTCTTCCGAGGTCCACCCTAATCAGGGGTGGTAGCACCTGTTAGGGTTTCAGCTATGGGCAAATAATTAACCCCGAAATTGAGGTAAAAAGCATTAGGAAAATGTAAAAATAGGTTTTAATACCAGAAATACTTTGTAAAAAAAATAAAATTTGTAAAGAAATAAATTTTTGAATAAAAAAAAACAAAAAAAACAATTACCAGCAATACGTTTTTGAAAAAAAAAATATTACCAACAATACATGTTTTAAAATAATATTACCAGCTATACATTTTTAAGGAAAAAATATTACCAGGAAAAAAAAAGTTGTCGGCATTAAATGATCCATTGAGGTTGTTAGAGCCGTAAAACAAAACAAACAAAATCATTTTTTTTATTGCGTTATTTCTTATCTGCAATATTTGACTTCATTATAACGTATTTTTCTGAAATTTGTATATAGTGCGCCTAAAATTATTGTTAGGACTTCAAGTGCGCCCCTACTTTAAAAAGTTGGAGAACCACTGGTTTAAAGTGTACCACAGAGGAGAACACTCTAATGTCATAAGTACTAAAATCATCGAATGAAATAAGGTATCAGTGCATATTTTATGTTATGAAGGGCTACTCTGTAGGCCTGGCACAACAATAGATACCATTTGAAGGCTAAATTAAGATAACTGACAGCAAGGCTTTTGCAGCAGCAATAATTTAAATAAGTGAAGCGACGGTGAAGGTGGTCGATTGAGACAACAGTAGCAAGCAGGGTTTGAGAAAATTACCAATAACTGAATTGTACTAAATATGAACAAGACAAGATATCCCTAGAAATGAAGAACTGGTTGATGTCAATCTACCTCCGTAGATTAAGGAAAGGGTTCGATTCAAAATTCCCTGAACATGGGGATATGATAACAGCCGAAACGTTGCGTATTAACAACAATGACATGGATATTAACCCGATTATAAATAATCTAACTAATGAAATTAGACTTCTCAAATTTACTGAATATTTAATCCATAGTCGTGGGGCTAACAGCTCTTTATTTACGATTGTGTGATTATTTTAAGAAAAAAGACAAACAAATGTTATCCGTGATTTTTCCCACTTTTCAGTTCATACATGTTTCAGTTGGGCAGTTCGATGTGCTGTCATGGTTAGCAAGCTTGTCTTCCCAGATCAATTACGACTGAATAGAGAATTCGATCCGTATTGGGCGCCCCATATTTCCGGCTATGTGCCACATCTAAGCTACGCTTAGAGAAATCCTTGTACATGTTCCAGTTCTAAAATTGCCATTTGTAAATAAAAGCAAAGTACAGATAACTCTTCCCGAAGAGAGGGATCGATTTGATCTTATATATTAGGAACAAGTCTCCCCCATCTAAAGTCGATAATTTTAAATTCTAACAAATGTCGTAGTGGGGATAGAGATCTAATGAATTCTAACCTAAAAAAAACTAAAAAAATACTCTCTGTTTTTTACGAGATGACAAATTAGTTTAACTCTAGAACATTAACCATCAATTAAAGTTACACCACTATTAACCATTGGTATATCATACCCGATTTTGAAAATATGAAAAAAAAAAAAAAAAAAATCTTTATCTGAAATATTTTACATGCAGATTCTTCAAACTTTGTGCTTAGAGTTAACATTAATAGGAACTGAAAAACATTATTTAGGTAAGAAAATCAGGTAGTGAAAATTGTAATTAAAAATAGGAAAATTTGTGCTGGGTACTATATACCCATGGTTAGTGGTCTAGGGTGAAGTCATGCGGTAATTCTTGTGCGCTGCGACAGTTTATATAATTGTTATGAATAATCAAGAGTGGCCTCCTCTTGTTTTGTTACTCTCCTCTTTCAGAGAGCTATTTCTGTTTACTGGGACTATAAAAGAACACTATACACGAACCTTGTATTCTCAGTTGAATAAAGCTTTTTTAAAGCCTATATCTGCGTACTTTTGTCATTACAATAATACAGGGCAAGCTCGGTTCTCGAACGTCTCACGTGTCAAACAAATCGATTTTCCAACAGAAAATTCCTGGTGAAAATGCCTCGGTTATCGAACTAAACTTCGGTTTTCGAGCAATATTGCCGAACTGAGTTAACCCGAACGGAATTCTTTCTGAGTCGACCGCCATGTTGTATAGATTCGTGTTTTGTGTCGTGCTTTTCTTTTCCAATTTTATTCTACTGAGCCTTTTTATTTTCGAAGAAAAAGTTAAGAAAAAACAATTGTTGATTATATTGCCTCTGATGATGATGATGATGAGGATATTGTCTCTGTGATGATGATACTATCTCTATGATGATGATATTGTCTCTGTGATGATGATACTATCTCTATGATGATGATATTGTCTCTGTGATGATGATACTATCTTTATGATGATGATATTGTCTCTGTGATGATGATACTATCTCTATGATGATGATATTGTCTCTGTGATGATGATACTATCTTTATGATGAGGATATTGTCTCTGTGATGATGATACTCTCTTTATGATGAGGATATTGTCTCTGTGATGATGATACTATCTTTATGATGAGGATATTGTCTCTGTGATGATGATACTCTCTTTATGATGAGGATATTGTCTCTGTGATGATGATACTATCTCTATGATGATGATATTGTCTCTGTGATGATGATACTATCTTTATGATGAGGATATTGTCTCTGTGATGATGATACTCTCTTTATGATGATGATATTGTCTCTGTGATGATGATACTATCTCTATGATGATGATATTAACTCTGTGATGATGATGACATTGTCTCTATGATGATAATGATATTATCTCTTCCTACTCAGTTTCGTATGGAAAAATCAATGATCTATACTATTCTTATAAATAAGGAGACGACCATGTCTTCCCCTTTCCAGACAATAACATATTTCCTTCCCCTTCCAATTACGCCATCAGCACTCTTACTTACAGATACGGTAAAATTGAAGTGTTCGTCTATATTTTATGCTTAGTATTGAGTTTATTTTTTCTTAGCTTTAATGATTTTCATTAGTTTTGAGCATAAACTTGTGCACAAATTATTATTGTAAATGTTTAAATAAGCAATCATCTTGCGAGCAGGAACGGATTAATCCCTTTTACATTGATTCCTATTGAAAAAATAATTTTGGTTTACAAACATTTAGGGTTTACGAACGGGCTCCACGAAGAAATTAAATTCGTGAACCGAGGTTCCACAGTATTAGCAAAATATTTCTTTATGAATAAATTAAAAAAAATATTAGCCAAATAAACATATTTGATTAACCCATTAACACAAGTGGATTAATTCTTCCTATTTTAGATATTAATATTGGCCAGTTAACGTTTTATAACATTCAACAGATTTTCTTCACTGTTGATTTTGTTTACAGAAGGTCAGTTTGGATGGTCTGATAGTAAACAAAAGGAAATATTTAATATAATTCAAGAGCCGTTTGTTTGAAATTTAAGATAAATAAATTTAATCCTCAAGCAAGTGTCCTAGGTAGGAGGAAAAAATCCTAATGGTTAGCTTGGGGGAAGAGACAGCAACTGTATTAGGTAATTATTAATGACGTAAGTATGGTTTCAAATTTGGTGATTGTAAACACAAACCGGGATAGATAACTATTTTAAAAGTCAGAGATCGATTTCGCATTGTTTTTATTTTATGGATATATATATATTTTCAATCGGATTCTTTCTTTCTATCTATCTATCTATCTATCTATCTATCTATCTATCTATCTAT
Organism: Acanthosepion pharaonis; assembly: GCA_903632075.3. NCBI lineage: Eukaryota > Metazoa > Mollusca > Cephalopoda > Sepiida > Sepiidae > Acanthosepion > Acanthosepion pharaonis. Next base: position 401,577 of record CAHIKZ030004529.1, read on the forward strand.
CTATCTAATGCATCTTTTTATCTCTGAAATGTATATATCTATCTTTTTATCTCATTTTCTTATCTATCTATGCATTTAAGTAATGTATCTTATCTTTGAAATGCATTTGTTTATCTCATTTGCTTATCTATCTATCTATCTATCTATCTATCTATCTATCTATCTATCTATCTATCTAATGTCTCCTTTTATCTCTGAAATGTATGTTTATCTCATTTGCTTATCTATCTATCTATCTATCTATCTATCTATCTATCTATCTATCTATCTATCTGTCTGTCTGTCTGCCTGCCTGTCTATCTATCTATCTATCTATCTATCTATCTATCTATCTATCTATCGTATTTGTAGCTATATACAATAAATTTATTTGGCTGTATGAAATGAATATATGTATCTCTCCCACATACATAATGTCTGTCTGTCTGTCTGTCTCTCTCTCTCTCGTTCGCTTTCTCTCCTTGCACCCATGTACATAGAACGAGGAATGCAGACTAAATCTTCCTTGCTGACCACTCAATGCTCATTCGGGGAAAGGGACGAACTACAGTGTATAATTTGGCTAACAAGAGGGCAATCTAACGACAAAGTGTGTAAACATGATAAAATGCCATTAATCATGTCTTTCCGTTGCTGTTAGTGAACAAGGCTGGGGGTAGAGCTGAAATTGCCGTTAGGGGTGCTTGTTGGCTAAATGATTTCTTTCAGAACAAAGAAAAAGAAACAAAGAAAGTTGATGTGATGACAACAGAAAATGCAAAATGATATAAAGAAGATGGTGGAAGTTGAAAAAGAAGCAGAGGGGAATGATACTGTCGGATAGGAAAAAGAAAAATTCTTGGTCATTTCAAGGAACTATATATATATATATATATATATATATATATATATATATATATGATGCAACTTATTCGGTCATCTAGGTCTAATTTTTGGGCGATTGCTTTAGCTTCCTTATTGATATCGTGTTCCATTGTCTTTGGTGCCTTTGTGTATGTTTTTGGTCATGTTGTTCTTATTGCTGAATTGTTTATTTTAGTTATATCTTTTCTTATATATATATATATATATATATATATATATATATATATATATATATATATATATATATATATATATATATATATATATATATATATCTGGAAAAGACACATACGCACACACACGTACACACTATTCATTATCTATCTATCTATCTATCTATCTATATATATATATATATATATATATATATATATATATGTGTGTGTGTGTGTCGTGCGTATGTGTCTTTTTCAGACTAAGTAATCAGAGATCATTTTATTTTACATTTTTTCAGCACAAAACAATGCCAATGAGCCACTCAAGTTAGTGGAACACTGAATGATGTTGTATGAACTTATGGTCTCAGATGAGATTGATAGTACCTGGGAGAATAAAACTTATTTGAAAGAAAACTTTGGAATTTGACGTGATCTATTTTCTACAAACACCAAGAAATTACTTCGTGGACTTGAAAGGTTTAAAACTAAAATAAAGAGACATAATTAGTCTAAATTATTTTACCAAACATGCTTGAATACATACATACATAAATACATACATAAATACACACACACGCACACACACACACACACACACATATATATATATATATATATATATATATATATATTGAGTTTATGTTGTTAGCAATTTTTTTTTATTTAAGAGAGTTTGAGGATTATTTTGTTCATTGTCATACTTTACGATTAAATTTCACGATGTGTGATTATTCATACATAATAATGCATATTTTGACTATATTGTTAATGGTATATTTGTCTTACGAAAATTGTTAGGGATCTATCTATCTATCTATCTATCTATCTATCTCAGTTCTACTACTATCTATCTGTCTATCTATCTATCTATCTATCTATCTCATTATGTTCCTATCTCTCTAATTCTGTTTCTCTTCCACTCTCTCTCTCTCTCTCTCTCTCTCTCTATCTATCTATCTATCTGTCTATCTATTTCTGTAATGTATCTATCACTGAAATGTTACTATCTCATTTATATCTTTATATATCTATTTGTCTCTATCTTGGTGGGGTGAAAAAAAAAAGGCTTGAACGTTTTGTTGGACACCAGGAACATCTTTTCTCTCCTGTCAAACGGAGAAAATGATGGAGTTTTTATATATTATAAGGCACAACATCCTGTGAAAGACCATCATGCAATGTACCGTTGAATCCGGATTTAATAATATCGCATATATATATATATATATATATATATATATATATATATATATATATATATATATATGAAGAAATATAGTCCTAAGATGTGCTATATTTATGGGGTTTCAGAGATAGAGTGTGTAAATATAAAAATGAACATAGAAGTCAAAACTGAAGGTGACAGTCTGTTTCATGCTAGATGCAAACCGTCAGGCCTGACGATTGCATCTAGCATGAAACAGATAGTCGCCTCTAATGTTGACTTCTATGTTCACTTATATATATATATATATATATATATATATATATATATATATATATATATATAATCCAGATAATCAAGCATAAGGATCCTGAAGAATTGTTGGTGTATGTATATGTTGATGTTTATATACGGAAGTATTTACTTGCTTGTATTTAGATGTGAGGGTGTCTGTATGCACGCACGCGCGCTTATGCGTGTATGTACCTGTGTATGCGTCTACGTATATGTATGCATATGTGTGTGCCTATGCATGTGTATATATGTATATGTGTGTATATGCATATATGTGTATGTCTGTTATATATATATATATATGTATATATGGATGTGTGTGTAAATATGTATGTGTATGTATGTATATATATATGTATGTGTATGTAAGGTTATGTATATGTATATATGTGCATCTGTTCATGTGTATGTGGTTGTGGAAGCATTTGTATATGTTTACGGGTATATGCACGTATATTTACGTAAATATGTATGTGGTGTGTGCGTATTCATATATGTCTGAGGTATGTATGTATGCATATATATATGCGTGTGTATGTATGTGTATATATATAAAGTGTAAAGATAATATCTTTTATTATGACCTTCAAATCTTTTTTTATCTCGATATATATATATATATATATATATATATTAAAAAGAAGAGGGGTGCCGCAAACGTTTTTGGTTGTAATGTGGATTTATTGAGAAAAAATATTATACTTTGTTTTACATAATTTCACGACACGTGTTTCTGGTCTGGTCTCGCAACCGTCTTCAGGTGAAAGTGGAGATTTTTACATATTATTAAAAATAATTAATTTTTCTTCATGTTCAATGTGGAATATTCTCGATATGAGACATTCTGTTTGTGTGTTGGCAATCCGAATTTTCTTTCTAGAATTGTCAATGAAGAGTTCTGCGTGAAGGGTCATAAAACAATTAAGGTTTGTCCAGCGAGTAGTTATCGGCATTTAATCTTTTAATGTTTTAGTGACCTCTATGTGCTCTTGGATCTGTTTCTATTTTGGCGTGTTCCTGTCAGCATGCGTGTATATATGCGTGCGTATATTTCCTTACTACGAGGAATTCGTAAACTTATTTGTACTTATACACGCATACACACACATACGCACATACACACTATCCCACCACAAGTAGTCAGTACACACACACATATACACACATATTTCCCAAGCTACATAACTACTCGCTGGACAAACCTTAATTGTTTTATGACCCTTCACGCAGAACTCTTCATTGACAATTCTAGAAAGAAAATTCGGATTGCCAACACACAAACAGAATGTCTCATATCGAGAATATTCCACATTGAACATGAAGAAAAATTAATTATTTTAATAATATGTAGAAATCTCCACTTTCACCTGAAGACGGTTGGTGAGACGAGAAACACGTGTCGTGAAATTATGTAAAACAAAGTATAATATTTTTCTCAATAAATCCACATTACAACCAAAAAACGTTTGCGGCACCCTCTTCTTTTTAATATATACTTTTCTCTCGTTGGAACCACTACAACATATTTCCTTTATATATATATATATATATATATATATATATATATATATATATATATATATATAGTGATTTTCCGAGCGTAGCTTAGATGTAGCACAATGCCGAAAGTATGGGCCATCCAGTGAGAATCGAACTAACTGCTTATTGGTAAATGTTCTTGGGAGACAAGCTTGCTAACCATTACACCACCTCGTGTGTATATACGCGTGTGTGTTGTGTGTTGTGTGTGTAAATTTAGTTAATGTGGAGAGATAAATTTTGGAGAGGACGAAAGTGTAGAATAATCAGAAGGAAGGAAAAGAAAGAGAAATCTTTCTTAGAAAAAAAAAAAAATAAAATCAAGGGAAGGAGATTAAAGAAGAAAGAAGAAAAAAAAATAGACTCTTTGGGCGGAAATGAGATCCCGATTGGTTCGGGAGCTCAGAAAAAGTATTGGAAGGACTCACGTTAATAGATTGGCTTATTGGCTAATCGGTAGTCAGCAGTAGAAGCTCTCATGAAATGAAATCGGCGCACAATGTTCGAATCCCCGCTGGTCATGTTTATTCCCCTAATACACCTTTAAAAAGGCTTGAATTCAAATTTTCCCTGTCATGTCGCTATTTCTCTTGAATAATGTCATTTCTCTTGAATAAGGTCTTTTCAGTTGAGCACAAGGAATGTAGACAGAAAAAAAACATAGATGCCAATAAACTTCCCTGTGATTTATCATCTTGTTCTAGGTAATGACGACAAATGGCTGCTATATCCATTTTCATTAACAGTGGTTTTGTTGTCACTTCATGATGTATAACGGAAGAAGTGGTTCACACATTCACTCCGTCTCTCCTACTAGAAATATTGTATATATTTTATTATTATTATTATTATTGTTTTATTTCCTTTGATTTCTGGTGTATACACAGTTCTTTCCGGGTGAACATCATGGTAAGGTCAGAAATCGCATCATGACATTTTCCACTGACCAGTTAACGCACAAACACACACACATATTTTACATAGATAAAGCCGTTTATAAGATGCGCGCTCTAATCACGAGAACAATTTTTTATATTTCTTGTAAGTCATGGGCTTCCAGGAATTCCTTCAATGAGTCTACTGGAATCTTTTCCAACCAATCCGAGGGCTCCAACTACAACAGGGATTGTTGATGTTCCCATGTGCCACATTTTTGAGATTTCGATTTCAAGGTCCTTGTATTTTGATAGCTTTTTGAAGATCTTCAAAGATACATTGCAGTCTACTGTGATTGCCATATAAATAAGGAGTCGATTTTTTGTTTGCGGTCTCTAATAACAATGTTTGGACGGTTAGATTTGATTGTTCTATCTGTGTGTATTGTGTACCCCCATAAAATATATACAGGTCCTATCTCCGTAACTGGGTCTGGGTGGTGTTCATACCAATTACTTTCAGTTTTCTTCCCGTGGAAGTTGCAGATTTTGCAGTGCAGATATTGGCCCACTTTGTCATGCCGGGTTTTATATTCATTGGGTGCCAATACCGTGCAACCTGATACAAGATGATCAATTGTTTCTGGATATTTATCACAGAGTCTACATTTTGGGTTAACATGGTATTTCAATATGTGTGCTTGATAATTTCTAGTTCACAAACATTGGTACTGTGCAGAAAGAATAAAACCTTTGGTTTCTACTTTTAACCTTGCACTACGTAGCCATTGATGGGTACGGTGTTTGTCTACATCAGCTTTTTTGGTACGGGCAGAGTATTGGCCATGAAGGGGTTTATTTTGCCATCGTTTCTGCATCAGGTGGGTTATTATTATTATTATTATTAAGTGCAACATTGTCTACTGTTATTTGATTTGGCTAGTATTTCTTTCTTTTTAATTTCATTTGATTTTCCTCATTATATTCTATTACTAGTATCGAATTTATATTGTCAACCATTATTATTTTTTACTAATATGTTTTTCATCTTAATTTCAGTTGGTTTTTATCGATTAATATTTGTAGCCATTATCTTAATTTTTATATGATTAAATAATAGTAACGTTTATTAATTTAATATTTGACTAATATTCCTTTCATCATATTTTCAGTTGATATTCACGAGTTTTTTATAAATCATTTCAACCCAAACAAGGCGATAATCCCACTAAGACGCCAAGGGTTACTCACAGTGAAAGAGAATGACAAGACTTTAATGAGGAGAAAGAACAACAGGATTCAGGAAGACAGAAGATAGCGATTGATGTTGCATTTAAATTTTTGAAGCCCATAGATTTCACGGAAGATGGGAGCTGGAAGAGAGTTCCATGGGCGAGTAGTTCGAAAGCAGAGACTGTTAAAAAACAAACTTACTGTTACATCTAGATATTTCAACAATAAAACGATAGGACCTAATTGCCAATCGAGTAGTATGGTTAAGTTTATGCGGTCGAAGTACCAAAGAGGAAAGCTTATTAGAATAACCACCGTGAAAGCATTTATAGTAAAACAGAGGGAAGCCATGTTATGGCGGTGCAAATCGTAATATTGATTTGAATTTAAGCTGCTATTTATCACAAATATCCAGACTGCCAGAATCGTATAGAGTTAGTGAAATAAAAAAATTCTTGGAGAAAATCTAAGGGATCGAAAGAGGTCAAGATGTATTTAATTGATTTGTATTTTTTAAGGTTTATCAACCATTTGATGTTTATTTAAAGTCACAAATTATTTTTAGATTGTAAGAATTTTGGTGAGATAATAAAGATTTACTGCTATACGGCTTAGTGACTAACCAAGAACTGGTGGGGAGAAGAGGTGGATTCATGCCTTCCTCAAAGTTTAAGTGAATGTAACGAACCAGACTGGAACTGGAACTCGGCTCTCCGAATTCTAATTACGACCTGTTATCCATTGCGACACCCGCATATCCAAGCTTACAGCACATAGTATTCCGAAGCGGTCACCCATCTAGTTACTGACCAGGTTCAACGTTGTTTAACTTCGGTTATTGTGCAAGAATTGGTGTTTCGACATGGTCAGGCCCTAAGCAAGATGCATTAGGGAAAAGTCCAAGAGAAAACATTGAATTGATTCAGAGACAAATCTGAAAGTGTCCAGATCACATGGTAAGACGCATAATATAAGCAGTAAAATGTTGGTTGATGATCATCAGTTCCAACTGACCACCAGACTTGTTCCCTTTCACGCATCTAGATTAGTAAATTAGTAGCTGAGCAAACTACTAATTTTTATTAGAGGGGAACGACCCAAACTGGATAGTTAATACTGCTCGACATGAACAAAATAACTCAGTTAAAATTCTCTGGGTTGAAGTCTTAAATAATAGTCTATCAGACTATAATTTTTTAGAAAATTGTATTTCTCCTCTGACTTTCTCATATTGACCTTTGAGGTCAGATACCGGAAAACAAAGGAAGTCGTTTTAGATTGGCTAAAACCTAGCCTGGAAATGTTGGATGTAGAAAGGGATTTCGGAAAGTTCAGTTTGACACGTCGAACAATGTAAACTTGCTTCCCAGTGGCGTTGAGGGTTGGGGGGTTGCTCAGGTGAGAGTAAATCCACTGGCTAGGGAGAAGATCTACCTGACGTAGTGTTGAATAAAACTAGATAAGTTTAAAATTCTTTTGTTGAAGTTCTCTTTTATTTCCGAACTAAAAACAACCAGCGATCTACGGCCGGGAGAATATGAGAAAAGCAAGAGAGGTAGACATTTTTATAACGGAACTGATACCGCCACCAAGAGATCCCAGAACGAGTGTCCAATGCAACAGAATTCCTTTCATCTCTGGAACCAAAAGCAACTCGCGATCACCGGCCGGGAGAGAAGATGCTACATTTTATTGGTGCTGTTGACCTCCCAACATGAGAGAGCTATACAACAGATTAAAAACCGGAATGGTATTCACTATTTACATTATTCGGACTATTGTTCTCATCTTTGTCGCCATATTTATTACAAAGTTTCGGCCGTTATACGCTCCGGCCTTCTTCAGTATCTGTCTATATTTCTGATATGAGGTATGTACACTATTTAGATTATTCGGACTATTGTCCTCATCTTTGTCGCCATATTTATTACAACGTTTCAACCGTTGTACTCTCCGGACTTCTTCAGGTGGTTGGAATGTCGAACTGAACCCTTTATTTTGCTCACTGGGGTAGACTGTTCTAGTTCCACATATCATGTTTAATGGATGTCAATTATCAGTAATCTCCTGTTAATTCCCCTCTCCACCGCCTTAACCGGTTATTGAGCGTACAACGACCGAAAAGTTGTAATAAATATGGCGACAAAGAAGAGGACAATAGTCCGAATAACGTAAAGTCAAATGAAAGTGTTTTAAGGGTGAATTTAAATTTCTCTGATGTGTTTTGACAGAGAACAACAAGTGTGACGCTGAGCTACGAAGACTTACTGGAATGGCCAAAAACGCATTCCAAAATCTAAGCAGAGTATTACGAGACAGAAGGATTTCTTTGGTAACAAAGAAAAGAGTACTGAACTGCTATGTGACATCTATCTTCCTTTACGGCAGCGAATGTTGAACGGTCTCCTCAAAGATGAAGAAGACACTCTAGGCGGCGGAGGTATGGTTCTACAGAAGGATGCTAAGGATATCATGGACTGAGCGTGTGAGCAACGATGAGGTTTTGGATAGGATGCAAACAAAGAGGAAGCTCATTGTTGTAACCTAGCGAAGGTTACTGAATAGAATAATCACTCGGAAGTGGGTAATGAGCGATAATACTTAGGACAAGAACAACATATATAAGATTCACCAGCGGCGTGTAGACGAAGTAGTCATCTGTTAGAAGTGAGTCAAATGAATTCCACAATGAATCTCCAACTGCAGTATATCTACCAACCGCCCCACGCAGTCAGATGTGGCACAAGGTCGAATTTAATGTGGGGTTCCGAGCCCGTAGGCTCGACCAAAAATTCCCCGTAGACCCCATATAAAACTGTGTCGGGTAGCTGTTTCCCAATATGAGACTCTGCCATTCGACATAGCCTCGTCTGGGGATCCTCTCTGTCCGGAAGCAGAGAGTTTGACCAGCATGACTGGAGATGAATCTCCAACTGCAGACCAACATGCAGTATTTACTACTGTATTTATGTGAATGGGGACATATATATTATCTTCCGTAGATATGCTACAGCACTTATACTTAACATCAGGAAGAGGCAGCTGAAATTTCTGGGACTCTTAATGAGAAAAAACGGCTTAGAGAATCTGATACTCACAGGTCGAATAGAGGGAAAAAGAGACAAGAGAAAGCAACGCATGACATATCTAGCGGCTTAAGCAAGTGGGTGACAGAACAAAACCTGGGGGAAGTAGCAAGGTGACAAAACTTATTGAGAGCTACAAGGGATAGGGAGAAGTGGAGAGCCATGATCGTCTAAATTGGGAACGGTATGAAGCCACCTCTTCTTCCCCAGCTATTAGTTAATTAGTAAGACTTGTATTAGTAAATCATTAGAATCCCCTTAAAATTCTTACAATCTAAAATTATTTTCTGGCTTTAAACAACCTGAAAAGGGTTGATATACCGTAAAATGAGAAATGAATCAATTAAAAGCAATAAACCATTATTATGATCTTTCTACAATTGTCGTTTTCTCACAACTAAATCATAAATTGCTTGTAATAATAGAAACTTTTCATTCCAGCATCTCCAAAACAATTTAAGTGTATTAAAACCGATCCTGACAGAATCCCTTCCCTCGCCTCTTGCGATGCTCACACCACTCCACCCAGTTCGGGTCCACTTTTTTTTTAAGCACTAATAAATTAGATTAAAATTGTGCACTTGTGTCCACTCCAAATGGTATTAAGATGCTATATTTGAGATCTTAATTTGACTCTTCAACCCTGATACCCAGTCCTAACGCCGTCATTGATTCGTCTGTCCGCCTTTCTGTTAATGAGTGTCGGCTGTTCTGCCCGTAACTCTGGCAGCGAATAACTGGCAGGTCGAGTGTCGTACGGGGCCCTAAATGCCAGCAAGCTCGGACATGACAACATGCAGTCGAGTCAGACATGAGGAGAATTTTGCTGTAGGGTGACATGCATAATGCGATATGTTCCTTCGTTCTTTCATTTTGATAGTTTCAGTTATTGTTAATTAGATTCTTGGGCATCTCATCAAAGAGTAATGATCAACGAGCTAGTCTAGATTGTTATATTACAATGTATTTAGATCTGGGGTCCCTGTGCCAGACTGGATCAAACTTATTATAATTGGAATTCTGAGGGGGATGCAATTTCATTATTAATTATGATTAGGATTTTTTTTTTATCATATTGCTGATTTGTATATTTGCACTCCCTTGACCCGTAAATTTCGGTGGGCGTGCTACTTAAAGCGTCCACTATGAAGGAGGAACTCTTGGGATATAAGATGTTTCTCTATGACTTTCTTTCTTTCTTTCTTTTCGTTATGGTCTCTTGTTCTTTTTTTCTCCTTTCATCTTTTTTTTTTTCATTTTTTTTTCTTTCTTTTATGTCTAATTTCACTCTTTTTTCTATGGTCTTTCTTTATTTTTTCTTTCTTTCTATTCCTTTTCTTATTTCTTGTATTGATACTCCTTTTCTTTTTTCAGTTTACTATATTTCTTTCTCATAAAAAAATACATTCTTTCTTGCTTTCTTTCGTTTTTTCTTTTGTTTCTTTTTATTTTGATTCTCAGTTATTTGCCCTTTCTTTCTATCTTTCTTTCTTTCTTTCTACATTTCGTTTCTTGTTCTTTTGAGATTCCCTGTTATTTACTCTTTCTTTCTTTCTTTCTTTCTTTTGACTATTTTACCTTTGCTCTTTCTTATGTACATTCTGCGTTTGTATCGTTTTTATATCAAGTTAACACTTACTTTCTTTTTTTTCATTTTATTTTGTTTCTTAGTTATTTACTCTTTCTTTCTATCTTTCTTTCTTTCTTTCTTTCTTTCTTTCGTTTCTTGTTCTCTTGAGATTTTCTGTTATTTACTCTTTCTTTCTTTCTTTCTTTCTTTCTTAGAAGATCTACCTGACGTAGTGTTGAATAAAACTAGATAAGTTTAAAATTCTTTTGTTGAAGTTCTCTTTTATCTCCGAACTAAAAACAACCAGCCATCTACGGCCGGGAGAATATGAGAAAAGAAAGAGAGGTAGACATTTTCATAATGGAACTGATACCGTCACTGTTTTTTCTTTTTATTTTGATTCTCAGTTATTTACACTTTCTATCTTTCTTTCTTTCTTTTTTCTTTCTTTCTTTTGTTTCTTGTTCTCTTGAGATTCCCTGTTATTGACTCTTTCTTTCTTTCTTTCTTTCTTTCTTTCTTTCTTTCTTTCTTTCTTTTGACTGTTTAACCTTTGCTCTTTCTTTTCTACATTCTTTGTTTGTATCGTTTTTATAGCAAGTTAACTCTTACTTTCTTTTTTTTTTTTCTTTATTAGACGATAACATTTACCTGACTTTTTCACACGATTTCATTTACATTTGCTTCTGAAATTTGAATTTCTATATTTACTTTTCATTTCTTTTGTCTTTTTTCCTCACGGATTAATTATACATATCTATTTTTAGAAACATAAAAAAGATGGTCATACTCCGAAGCTAGGAAGTAAACTAAATTAAACCTTTTCATCTTTAAAATCTTTTTTTCCACATGATATCATTGAGTTGTAAAAATCTCTGCATCGGTTTTCTGGTTTCCAAGTTATGTACTTCTTTTATTAAACTTCGATATAACTAACATGATCTTTGGGTGTCGCGGGATGAAGTAATGGTTAACGAGTACATATAGTTTATCATGATTACTAATTAGCGAGTTCAATTTAGCATTGGGTAGCTCATACGTTTGGCTTTTTGTCGAGCTAAGCAAATTAAAATGAAAAATAATTTATAAATAATAAATTGTACAAATACACACACACATATATATATGCTTATACATCTATCTATCTATCTATCTATCTATCTATCTCTATATATATATATATATATATATATATATATATATATATATATATATATATATATATATGCTAATATAAAATACACACACTGTCTTTCACCTGTTCTACGGCGAACGTACGTTTTGCCCTCAGAACCAAATATAGTAAACTTGGACTCTTCACTGAAATGAACTGTATCCCATTGTGCGTCAGTCCAAACAACATGTTCTCTCACATACTCCAGGCGTGCCCTTTGGTTTCTCTTTGAAATGAGAGGCTTCGAAGCTGGAATACGGGCATGCAATCCTGCATTTTTTAACCTGCGAGCAACCGTTTTCCTTGAGATCTTCTTATCTGTCACTTCATAAAATTTACGGGCAATTGATGTAGCAGTTTCAAAACGGTTTTTTGTAGATATTCTAACAGTTCTTTGATCTTCTCTTTGCAATGTTTTTGGAGGTCTGCCGGTTTTTGGTTCTGCATCTAACGTTTTATTGGTTTTATATCTGCTAATTACACGATGACCGACACTTTTAGACCTATGAACAATATCAGAAATTTCTGAAATTGAACTTTTTCTTGATAGTTAGCGATAATGAGATTTTTTTCTTATAAAGAGAGCGTTTTGCGTGTAGAATTTGCTTAAAAATAAAATCCTAATGATAAATAAACTTTTACTTATTGTTGAAAAGCTTCATCGAGTTTTTTAACAATGTAAATTAAAAGTATATGCAAATTATTAACATCATTCCTTAACTTTTGTCCAGTAGCTTATTTCCTTTGTCCCGTTTAATCTTTATTTAAAAAAAGCAAACTATTATGTAAATTTTTGTAACTTTGTATAATATTTATGCATTACACCCTAATCTTTATTCGGTAAAAATTTAATTGCTAATCATGCATTACTTTTTAAGTAATACACATATTTATGTTTTTGTTGTTTCCGTTCCTTATATTATGGCCGCTATATATATATATATATATATATATATATATATATATATATATATATATATATATATATATATATATATCGCAGTACTTATTTATGCTTGTTCTGACTAGTCACTGGATTCAGTATGTAAAAATAAACCAGTTGTTCTGATGTTCCTAAAAGAGTTAAACCTAGGGTCACATACTCATATCCATACAATTGAATATATATTAAAGCTCTAGAGTCACTCAAGGTAGAATGTTACTGTATGACGTAAGAAGTGCAGATTATAAAGACAGGTAGCATATATAGTGGATTACTGTAGAGTTAAAGCGATTGCAGCATACTCTTCCGTGTCTGTTCCACAAAGCTGCAGTCCTCGGGATGAAGCTGTCTATATGGAACCTTTTTTCTTGTCAATGGAATACGAAAGAAAGGATGGTGTTTCTACTCAGTGTAGGGGGCATAGCACATTCAGACGTGAAGGTCTGAACTGATGGGCTTAAGGTTCATATTTTGTCAGAGCATTTTTCATAAAAAATAGCAAGAGAATACCGAAAGTGTTGCG
>CAHIKZ030004529.1:420000-580000 GCA_903632075.3 Acanthosepion pharaonis
CTTTGCCGTGCTGATGTTGCTACATGCCTTACTTCTTGCCTATCTCACACTGCGAATTTTTTCTAAGCTCTATACTAAACATTAAATCCGTTACGAAAAAAGAACTAAACAAAATGAACACAAAACGATCAGCTTTAAAAAAGAACTCGTAACTGGAAAAAACCGAATGAAAAAAGAATGTTAACAACAAATACTTTTTCACACCCAACCCAGTTCTATGGAATCAGAATCAACGTTGAGTTTAAGCAAGCGAATAAGCCAATTGGAGTAAAGTGCCATGCAGATTTAAATTTTTCCCACTTGCGACGAATGTAGCTATCGATAGGTAACATTCGTGTCAGTCAGCTGTTGGCTCTCACGCTGGCCAATAGAATCTTCCTGCCTATTTGTGGCAGCCAGCTATAGGCTCTCATTCTGGCCAGTAAAAAATGGCCGTAAACTACATTAAAATTGCCGTAGAAGCATGAAAAAATCGATTATTTCCACTATGGATGGGAGTTGGGAAATTTAAATTCGGTCTTGGCCTTCCCGATATCTTGGAGCATGTGCATGTAAATTTTGGAACAAATCCGTCGAAAATTGCGGCGGCGCATTCGTTACACATACAAACATACACACACACCCTGCCTTTTATAGATAGAGATAATTCTTTAATAATCTAAGTCTTACTAATTAACCCAAAGCGGGGGAGAAGATATAGATTCATACGTTTCGTAAAGGTATTTTTGCACGTCAATGAATATAAGGATTCGATTCTCTAATTAAAAATTATTATCCATTAAACCACCCATATATCCAAGCTACATCCCCCAAGAGATCACTCATCTAGGTACTTTCCAGGCTCGACGTTGCTTAACTTCGGTGATCGTACATAGTGTGTTGGATAAATTGCGCCAAAATGAATATAAACAAATCTATTTATCAAAATTGCACAAAAATATCTTCATCTACTAAAGAGTAAATTTTTGAAATAAAATCGCCATTGGATTCAACCAAGGCCTCAAGATGATTTTGGAATTTCCTGAAATTCTTCTGGAGAGTCACATTGTTGAAGGTGAATGCTGCCATAATCCTTGTCTTCAGTTCATCTTTGATGTTAGAAGGATTTCTCACAGACGGTGCCCGTATATATATATATATATATATATATATATATATAAAAAAGAAAGAACAATAAGATATATAATCCGGTGTTCATATAGATATTTTTATCTTTACAAAATAGTGCTCAATGTAAATTTACAGAGCATTAATATATATATATATATATATATATATATATATATATATATATATATGTGTGTGTGTGTGTGTGTGTGTGTGTGTGTGTGTGTGTGTGTGTGTGTGTGTGAAAATATATAGAAAATAGGAAGGAACTGGTCAGGTAAATAATCCAAAGTTCCTTAGTATTTTAGTTATTATTTTTTTAAAAATAGTGCTCGATACAAAAGTAGAGCATAAATATAATTATTTATTTAAAAATATGATTCCAACTCGCGACATAAGAGGTCTCATGTTTCAAAACAAGAGCCGAAAACTTCAATATAATTATTTTAATTAAATTGAGTTAAAGTAAGCTCTGTTACATCTTCAAGCGAATTTTTTGGGGGGAATAATGTATTTCTGAAATTTACGTTTTTTAATAATAGATGTCAAGTCAGGGAAAGGTGGGGGGTGTCTAAATTTGAAACGGAAGATGTGTTAACCTTAACTTTCATAATCCATAACCATAAATAAATAGTTTAAATACCCTACAAAAAAGATAACCCTTTATGAAGTCGTCAAAAAACAAACGTTACGGCAGTTTTTTATATGCACAAATCCCTTTCATAAAAAAATAAAATAAAAAAATAAATTAATCTCCATAGACACGCATATCAGTCTAAGGTTAACACATCTTCTCTATGAAAGTAACTCTATACTGATACTTATTATTAACACCCAACACACGCCTACCCAATTTAAACAATTCGCCCTAGCTGTTACCATCGAAATTTTGATTTCAATTATTAAAACACGTAAATTTCAGAAATACGTTATTCCCCAAAAAATTTCGCTTGAATATGGAACAGAGCTTACTTTAACTCAATTTAATTCAAATAATTATATTGAAGTTTTCGGCTCTTGTTTTGAAACATGAGACCTCTTATGTCGCGAGTTGAATCATATTTTTAAAATAAATATATATATTTTAAATAAATAATTATATATATATATATATATATATATATATATATATATATATATATATATATATATATATATATATATATATATATATATATATATATATATATATATATATATATATATATAATATTATACAAATATAATTTTATCTTAACAGTTTTATCAACGTCTATTTGTCGGTTTTTATTGTAAAACATTAACTTGCGTGGTAACGTCTGATAAAATATAAGTTCTTCAACGATTCTTGTAAGTTCAACTTGAAGACGATGATAGTTCCATGTAAAAATAATTCCATGATGACTAACTGAAACTGTTATAAAACCAAATGAAAGAGAGAAGACTAGGAAGACAGTTTCGTGTGAATTTTCCAGTTAAGGTAGGCTTGTATATATTTATGTGATTAATAAAAAGTCCAAAGAAAGTGCTTCTTCAGAAGGATAATAGACGAAACAGTTCAAACATATTGAACTATTTGTAAGGGTTAAATTATGAAAAAGAGTACTAAAAGAAAAAAGAAAAAACATTTGAATGAAGAAGATTTTTTTAAATTTAATAAGAAAACGAAAAGAAAGATAAGAACAATAAATGATGACAATAAATAAAATGTATTCTTTCGTTGTTGCTTAACAAAAGAAATTATCAATTGTTAAAGACAGAAGTAGAAAGGGTTGCAATTGGCGTGTGACCGGAAGACAGAAGAGTCGTAGAAGAAAAAGAAAAGAATAAAAATGACGAAAGGAAAAAAAAAAAAAAAGAATGATTAGGCTGATCATTTTTTTTCTTTCTCTTTTATGGATTGGAGAGAATGTACTTTCTCGTAATCCACCATTTTTTTTTGTCTTTTGTTTCGGTAATCTATTGACAATATTCGGATATTAGATTTTCGAGTTAGCGATTGAGAAGCAATGGATTTAACTTACACAATCGGATTTTCTTGATTTCCTTCCTTTCTTGTTTCTTTTCGTCATTCATTCTTTCTTAATTTCCTTCATCTCTTGATTATTTGAAAATATTAAATCCTTATTTTCTTTATGACTTCCTTACGAATTCATTCTATTTTACTGGGATTTTGAGTTATTTATGATTTCATTTGTAAGGTTTCCATAGTCAATATCTTTCATCTTCATGACTTTAATTATTTCTTTATTTCTAATTTATTATTTTTTTTTTTTTACTTTCTTTCTTATTGAATGTTTCTTTCTCTTCACTCTGTGCTTTTTATTCGTGCGTTCTTTCTTTTTTCTTTGTCTTTCTCATTACAATTTGAAATATGTAGACATCTTCACATTGCATATCTTTTTCATTTTTTTTTGTAATTCGTATTTTCATCCATCATTTTTCCTCTTTACATATTATGATTTTGCTCTTCTTTTTTTTTTTGATAGATTTATTTTCCTTTATATAATTTTTATTGTTCTTTTAATATCATGGTTTTCTTTATCTTATTTAAACTATTTTTCTTCTCGTTTCGTATCATTTCTTTTATTGCCCGTTTTAAAATATGATTTTTCTCTTTTTTTGTTTTGACATATTTGTTTCTTTTTCCTTCTCTATTTTTCATATCACATTTTCTTTCCCATTTTGTTTTATATATTATATTCTCTTTCTTTCTTAATTCATTTATTTTTGTCCATTTTAAATCATTTTTTCCTTTTAGATTTTATATATTTTCTTCTCTTCTTTCTTTCGTTCTGAATTTGTTTATCATTGTCCTTTTGCAATCGTTTTTTCCTTTTTTTATATATATATTCTTTCTTTCTTTCCGTTGTAGCATACCTACAGACGATAATGAGTATGTACCCATTCACATAAATACAGTAGTAAATACTGTATGTTGGTCTGCAGTTAGGGATCCGTATCCAGCTGTACTGGGCAAATTCAACCTCGGAGCAGAGAGGATCCCCAGACGAGGGAATGTCGAAGGGCAGAGTATCGTCTCCTGAAACAGCTACCTGACCTCGTTTTATACGGGGTCTGCGGGGAATTTTTGGCCTAACCTACGGACTTGGATACCCCACATTAAATTTTGCCTTGTGCTATATTTGACTGCGTGGCGCGGTTTGTAGATATTCTGCAGTTGGAGATTCAACCCCAGCTGTGCTGATCAAACTCTCTGTCTCCGAGCAGACAGGATCACCAGACGAAGCTATGTCGAAGGGCAGAGAGTCTAGTCTCGGGAAACAGCTACCCGACCCCGTTTTATACGGCGTCTACGGGGAAATTTTGGGTGAGTCTACGGGCTCGAGAACTCCACATTAAATTTGGTCACATCTGACTGCGCAGGACAGTTGGTAGATATCCTGCAGTTGTAGATTCGTCTCCAGCTGTGCTGGTCAGACTCTTTGCCCCCGGGCAGAGAAGATCCCCAGACGAGTCTATGTCGAACGGCTGAGTCTTATCTCGGGTAAACAGATACCCAACCCCGTTTCATACGCGGTCTACGGGAATTTTGGGCCGAATCTACGGGATCGGATAACTCACATTAAATTCGGCCTTGTGTCAAATCTGATCGCGTTTACATCCTATAGATGTCTTGCATTCATTGTGAAATTCACTTTACTCACTTCTAGCAATTAAGTAATTCTACGCGCCGCTGGCGAATCTTATATGTGTTGTTCGTGTCTTAAGTACTTTTGTCCATTACCAACCTTCGTTTGATTATCCTATTCAGTAACCTTCTCTAGATTATGACATTTTGGCGAAGAGGATTAACCTAATTTACAACATCTAGGCGTCAAGCATTAGTCAAAATACAACATTTTGACAAGGATTGGTTAAATACAACATTCTAGTGACGAAGATTTACCCAAATCAGAAAAAGTCACTCGTGCGACATTTTGATGTCAAACATTTAACCGCAAATCAAAGAAACGTTCGCCAACTTGAACTTTAGTGAAAAAAAAAATATCGCCAAAATTGTCCGTTAAAATTCACCAAGGCTTCTTCCGGAAAAAATCAAAATGGAAAACTTTAAAATGATACTACTTGAAATGCTCGAACAGTAAAACGAACTGCAAAAACACAGTAGGAAAAATTCGAAAAATTCGTGGAAATGTTGGTAGAACAACAGAAGATATTCACGAATAATAAGAATGGATATTCTGAAGACGCTATCGTAAATTATGATTGCATAATTTCACTATCTACCAGGAAAAGATTCCAGTAGACGACGAATGTTCAAGATTGCTGACCATAAATACACATCATGAGATATACAAATCTAATCGTTTGCTTTTCGGTATAAAGGTGGCTCCAGTGATTTTTCAGCAAGTTAAGGACACAATGCTGAGTGGACTGAACTTTGCAGTTGCTTATATCGACGATATTTTGCTGAAAAGTGAAAACCCTGAAGAACACAAAAGTATTTTCGGAGATTTCAGAAGAATTCAGGACTATGGATTCAAACTGAAGGACGAAAATGTCAATATTTATGGACAAAATTAAATATTTAGTTCAGATAATTGACAAGAAGAGGAAACCAGATCCAACACCCACCAGTGCTATAAAGACATGCCTGATCCTGTAAATGCCAGTAATCTACAAAGATTCCTGGGGTTAGCAAGTTACTATAATGTATTTGTACCAAATATGCATTGCTTGTGAGCTCCGTTGAATGAGTTTTTGAAGAAAGACGCTAAATGTTCTTGGACTACGGAATGCCAGGAAGCATTTTGAGAAAATTAAAAAAATACTAACGTCAGATACCCAAAGAGAAATAATCATAGCAAGCGACGCTAAGGCATACGGCATTGGAACCTGCATTATGTATAAACTAGAAGACGGTTCGATTAAACCGATTGCACACGTATCCGAGACGATTCTTCAAGCTGAGAAAAATTACTCCGTGATGAAAAGGAGTGTTTAGGGATTGTCTTTGCTCTGAAAAAATTCATTCACGGGCGAAGATCACAAAGCATTGATAGCTATTTATGAGTCCAAAACTGTATTACCGCCGCATACGGCTAATAGGTTATAACGGTGGGGAACCATTTTACTAAATTACGACTTTAAAATGGAATTTTTACCGTTGTGTAAATTAAGTCATGCGGATGGGTTGTCCAGATTTATTCCAAGGAATAATAAAACTTTAGAAGACACAGTGATTGCTTCTCTACAATCGGAAGTAGGGATAAAAAAAACGTACTATGCAATACTGCGCGGTAAGTGACGTTGGTAGTTATAAAAAGTAAAGCGTTGGAGGACAAATTTGTTACTAAAATGAAGAAAAAAAAACTTAAATAGAGGACAAAGGCTGATTCGGGAGTATACTCAATGTGCGATGAAGTTTTCATGTACAGCGAAAGAGTAGTGGTACCTTTGGTACGACAGAAGAGAACCATGAAAGAATTTTATGTAGGGCATCCTGGTATATCCAAAATGAAAAGCTTGACGAGAAGTTACGTATATTGGTCTAGCATGGATAGACCATTAAATGTCTAAAGTTATGCAAAGGCTGTGCTTTAGCGGCAAAAGCACCACTAATTAAGTTCAACTCAAGGCCAGAAACTGACCGTCCATAGTCACGTCTTCATGTTGAATTTGCTGGTCCACTTAATGGGACGTATTATCTAATTGTTGTAACAGATTTTTAAAGTGGCCAGAGTTATTCAGATGTAACAAAACAACCACGCAAGTAGTAATTCAGTTAATTTGATTAATGGCGACATCACTTCGCTAACAAGACTTACTGAGACATTAACTTATTAACAATTCCTTGAATAACACGGTCCTTATATTAAAAACATCTTTCAGTCCACAACTCATTTATTTCGTTTTGTTGTTTACCTGTAACTGGAAATATTACGACCTGAAGATGACAATTTGAAATTGTCGAAAGTACTCGGCCGAGGATCATCAATTCCATCTGACCAGACTGCAAATATAACGATCGTATTATTCAAGGAAGTGATAGTAAGTTAATGTCTCATTAGTCTTGTTAGCGAAATGATTTCGCCATTAATCACAGTAACAGTGCTAATTAACTAATTCTTTGTATAATTATTTCTTTATGATATATATTAGATTCTCATATTAAGTTGGATATTCTCTATTTTAGCTTTTTTTCGGTAAAGAATATTTCTTGACCGTTTAAGTGGACAGTAGACTTTTCAGAATGGATCTAGTTATTTTGAAATATTTCTTCAAATGTAATTTGGCCCGCCAATCGGAATGAGCCTTACCGAATGCACTTGAATGAACCGTGTCACGTGTGTTAACTCATTCAGCAGTGACCCGCAGTTGATTAAGCTTGGGTATGAAGCGAAAGGTACGCTAATATTTACAATCAGAAAGAGACAATTGAAATTTCTGGGACACATAATCAGTAACAAAAGGCATGGACAATCTGAGACCCACGGGAAATACTGAAGGCAAGAAGGGGCAACTGCAAGTAATCTATTTAATAAGCCTGTGTAAACGGATAGCAAATCAGGGATTAGAAAAAAAGACATGCATTTCTAAGAGCTGCAAAAATAGGAAATTGTGGAGAGCCATGATCACACATGTCGTGGAGTGATACTGTGCCTACAACATTAAGATTCTCTGACCGCTATGGTCACACTGACCGAGCGTTCTGAGTCTTTACGTCTTGTTCATGATTTTATTTGGTGAGCGTGCGTGGTAGGGTGGAGGTTAAACCTCGCAAGGGTCGGTAATCCCGCCTCTGTTCAGATTTGGTTCCCTGCCTCATCTGGCTTTTTCCAAAAGCTAAAATCGCCGTTGAAACCTCTTGAAGGAGATTATAGAAACAATGATGATCTCCAAAGAGGAAATTGCAGACTGTTCTGAAAATTGGAACTGACACTGTGAAAGAGAAATATTGTCAAAGGAGGGACTAAGCTGGTGCGGTTGGTGTAACAGATATCGGCGTGGAAAGTGAAATCGGAGAACAGAGTTCAAATTCCAGGCTCGTCTTTGGCTTTCACTTTCGTACAAATGCACTGGAGAAAGGCATGAATCCGTCTCTTCTCTCTACAACTATGATTAAAATGTCGAGTAAACTGGGCCTCAGTTTATCCTTTGGTGATATTCAGTGTAAATGAAGGACTATCAAAACACGGAAATTCAACGAGAAATCACCACTTTAGCTTTCTTTAGAATGAATGGAAATTCACTGATAATAAAGAAAAAGAAGCTGTGGAGAGCCATGATTGCCTACGTCCTGAAATGACATGTCATCATAAAAGAAAAGAAATCTACCGATCTAAGAGACGGACTACTTTGAATTCAAATTAATTCTGTGTGTCTACTGTTAATTCGTTTGAATGAATGGAAATTCACAGATAATAAAGAAAAAGAAACTGTGGAGAGCCATGATCGCCTGCGTTCTGAAAGGACATGACATAAAAGAAAAGAAAGCAACCAGTCTAAGAGACGGACTTTTTTGAATTCAAACCACAGAGAAGGCAATAGGACAACATTCTACTATTTTTCCTAGAGAACATGAACGACAATTAACAAATAATAAAGAAAATGAATTTTTCGTGAGCTTCGATCGTCTACATCCTAAATCCTTAATTATCTGAGTATACAGTTAATTCGTTAATATTAAATACATCGATAATTTCTGGACAGAACACGTATAAAAGTTATGCTTGATTAGAAAATTTTTAAACAAAATATTACGTTAAATCTCAAATACATTTATGTCGGTTGGTAATACTCGATTTAGAAACAAGATTCGGCAATGATTTTTAAATATTCCTTCTCGAAAGAACAGTGTGTTGAATGTTTAGAATGGCTAATCATAATTTATTTTACTTGCAATTCAAATTAAATTATCTGTCGTACTAATGGTTACAGTGCCCCATTTTTCGAGACGGTATCTCCTTGCCTTGGAAAGTGGCGTTCCACCTCCAAGAAAATGTACGACTTAATTCGAAACAAAACAGCCTGTCGTTCATCGCACCAAAATATTTCATTTCCTCTCCAGATTTAAGCCTTGGTGCTTTTTATTAGGCTTTATTCCCTCATTGTATACAGTACTGGTTAGTTTCCAAACAGTCACCCGTTTAAATATTGACCATGATCAACGTTGCTTAATTTCGGTAGATTCGTGCTTTCGGCGAAATTTACTCATAGATATTAATTGATTTGTGCTAATGTTTCCGACAGGAAGTCAGTTTTCAATTTTATATTCAGTATTTAAATTTTTTTTAATGTGTACTAGGCACTTTTACACAATGTTTCGATGATTTTTTTTTAAGTATCATCTCTGGAAAATAAAATTTACTAGCAATAAACTCTCCCCACTGGGGTGGAATTATTGCAGTTGGAAATTTGCCTGAGTATTCTGGTTTTCTGGTTAAAACGTGATTGTGCTTTGGGATTAAATGGGACCCTGTTAATAGACGAAGCGGTTACTAATGTTAACCACATAGATACTTACCTGTTGTAGAGATCTGTCCTTGTGCTGGTGGCATCACCGCTACGACTAGCTTGGACTGGCTCTGACCAGCTATAACAAGCCAAGACCAGCTATGACTAGCTCTGACCAACTTGGACAAGCTATGACCAGCTAAGACCAGCTTGGATCAGCAGCCCGAATGAAAACACTCAGATCCCCACGTTAAAAACTAACCTTGTGTCACAACCTGACTCAGTAGGTGGGGGTCAAGTAAATCTCTACTAACGTTAACCACTTATCTGTTCTGCTTTGTCACGAAGAGCGTCTTTTTTGTAACTTTTCCAAATGTTACGTGGGTATTCTAGGCGTATTGCCTATCTTTTGAAGATAGAGCTAGACCCGTCTCCCTCGAAAATTAGCAAAATTTTCGTCACATCTTTTTCAAGATTATGAACGGAAAGAATATTTTCTTTTCTTTTTTCTGCTTTCAAATCATTTTACTTTCTAAGATCGTTATATTAACAGCATAGACAGGAAATAAGATATTTCTCGCAAGTTATATTTTTTCCTAGTAGTACATTCATGTACTTTTAAAATCTAACATTATACAACCGGAGACAGAATGAAAAGAACAGCCGCGCCCACTAACGAGAACACGCATGCGCAACGAACAAAGGCGGCAGCGTCAAATGAAAGTCCTTAAAAGGATTTCTTTGATAAATTATTTTAAAAAGAAGAGAAAAAACAAAACAAAAATAGAAAACTATCTAAATCTACAGAAATATTTCGATTTAAAAAAAAAATCATTTCAGGCTTTAATAATTTTTTCTTAAAAATTATCAAATAAAATTATTTTTCATTTAAAGACGCAATCGTTTCAACCCATTTCCCCGACACATTGAACTTTACAAAAAAAAAAAAAAGAAAAAAAAGAAGACATTATTATGATCTTAATCAGTTTTGTACAAAAAGAAAAGTTCTTTTTTTGTCTTTCATTCAAAATAAAAATCAAAATCGTTATATTCACGTCTGCCTTTTTTTTCTCTTTCTTTCACCAAGTTAAATATCTTTCTCGACTCTTTCTCCTCCAATATTTCGTCTCTCTTCTTTTTTTTTTCTTTTGCAACCCTTTCTCTTTTTCTCAGTCTCGATTCATTGGCCAGCTCCCGATCCTTTCGGCTGTGCATTCTCTAGATTTGTTTAAAAAATTCTTTCGTTTACGTTCGTTCAAAAAAAAATATAATAAAAATAAAAAGTATGGACACGCTTATATAAAAAGAAAAGGCATAATTAAAAAAAAAAAAAAGAAAAAAAAAGAAAAAAAGTCTCTTTTGGTTCAACCGAAAGCGAATTGCATAATATTTCCACTAAATCAAAATTGTGTCGTCTTATCGACCATGCTAACATTATATTTTCAGAGGACTGACATGTTGGGGTCAATAGTACGAGCGTCAAAATGGCAATGGAATGATTTCTGAGGTTCTATTTCAAGTCAATCGAATCTTTATAAGCCTAGCGTTTGGGGACAGAAAGTAACCAAAATCAGAAACAAATAATATCTACTCAGAAGACTCACTTCCAAACAGCGTTCCTTAGCCTAGAATTACGTACAACAGCCGAGAAATTCAGTATTCGAAAACCTTATTTATAACGCAGAGACAAGGGCGCAATTTAGAAAACTTCTGTGTGCCGTGTCACTTCAGGACGTGGGCTATCACGGCTCTTCACAATCTATTATCACTTGTACCTCTCAACAACGTTTGTACCTTTGCCAAAATTCTCCTCCGTTCCACTATATATTTACGAAAGCTTGTTGTTTTTCCTGTCCATTTTGTCTTGTATATGTCCTCCGAGCGTCAAATTCTCCAAACCCTCTTCCTCATTACGTGTCCAAGAAATTCCAGCTGTAACTAAGTGATTCTGAGTATAAAGGTCTATTTTGCTTCATTTCTCTTAAGACTTCTTCTTAAGCCCTTTCTCACGTATTCCATCTATGGTATTCACAGGATCTATGGTATTTACGGGATCTATGGTTTTCACAGGATATTTCTGTAAAACCACGCATTTAAAATTCAGTGCATGCTTGTGATAACATCTCCAATTGGTAGTTCGAATTGTCACATTCTGACAATCATATATTCTATCTTCTTACAGTTTTGATAGTTAGCCCTTTATTCACCCTTTCCTTTAATACCTTTTCTATGACGTCCTGTATTTTTCTTTCTGTGTTTGCTATCACCAAAGTATCATCTGCGAATCTGTTATTAAGGTTGCGCCCACCGATAATCAATCCTTAGATTAAACTCGTTGTTGGGTAAAAATAAATCCGGAAATATATTCAGCCTTAGGATACCATACATAAACTAGAATTATTATGATTCTGCTGACCTTAAAGTGGAGGGTCGAATTTCAATTGTTTTTATGCAATAAACAGAACCCCCGATGGACAGTGAGTAAAGAAAGCGTAACTTCAGTACTCGTTGCTTGATCAATGAATACCGAATGTTTACTTCTAAGGAAACGGCTAATATTACCCTTACTGCTAGAGAAAGGGAGAACAGATACTACATTTTGATTACTGCTCGACGGTCAATAAGTGAAGGAAAATGTAACAAGAGTAGCAATGGCTGTTCGTCAGTCAATGAATATTTCCTTATAAGGAAACAGTTCATATAAAATAATTTTTATTTTTACGATTATTTATATTCCGAAATGTAACCAATAGAGTTTTTCGGATATAAAACGTGTTTAAAACGTTTAGAAGCCACTGTTTCAGAGAGAGAAAAAAAATTAGCGTTTATGATTTATTTATTTATTTTTTTTTAATCTTTCTATATTTCCGAGAATGAAAGTTAAAACAATTTCACTCGGAAACCGGAAATGGGTGTAAGACAAGTATGCGTCTTCTCACCGGACTTATCCAACCTATATAGTGAGGCGATTCGGAGAGACTATCAGATAACCAAAAAAAAAAAAAAAAAACTCTTGCTGTTCTTTGTGTGGAAACTGATCACTGATACGCGAATGATTTCGTCACGTACCGGGAAAACGAGTGCGTTTGGGGCATTGCTCTTGACTAATGCAGGTGTACTGCGCACACACACCATAGCTCGAGCAGTGGCGAGGAAACATACCGGTGGCGAGGCAGCTTGTTTGGTGTTGTCTGCTTTATGACTTTAAAGTGAGATTCTTCACAGCGGCATCAAGTCGCCGAATACGCCAAGCTTTTGGAGATAATTCTGTGAGTGAACGTACTGCCAGGCATTATTTTCAGAAGTTCAAGTCGGGAGTTCTGTCCCTTTGTGATGAACCCCGTAGTGGCCGGCCACAGGTCCTAAAGGTGTCCATAAAGGAGGACAATAGCCAAACCTTCGACTTCACCACATAAGGAAGTCGTGCAAGCCAACAAGCAACAATGAGTTAGTCTGTTTCTCGTTGCTTTCGCGGGACCACAACGTAATCATCTTTCATCGAGTGTTCAGCAGTGACAAAAAGTGGGCCCTGTATAAGCACACCCAAGCGTGCCAGACATTGCTTGCCACCAGGGAATCCTGTGCCTCACACCACAAAACCACCTCTACACTGACGTAACGTCATGCTCTGTGTCTGGTGGACTAGTCAACAAGTGGCGCACTATAGCCTGCTGCCAACGTGCCAAAACATCACTGTAGACCTGTCCCCGAAGTAGATTGAACGTATGCAACAGGCATTGAAGCAGAAGGAGCCAGCATTGGTTAATAGCAACGGATACTCTTCCTCCATGGGACGGGTGGCCAGGGATATCATACAGTGGCTTGGGTGGAAGAAACTGTGCCATCCATCTTACTCAACAGACCTTCCGCCAACAGATTACCACCAGTTCGATTTCATGGTCAATCCCTTTGTGGGAAATCCTTTTAGGTAGACTTGCGACAGGCACTGGAGGATTTCTTTGCATCCAATACATCTGATTTTTTATCACCAGGGAATTGCACAGCTGGAGGTACGTTAATAAAATGTTCTGGATGACGGTGGGAATTATTTAAACACTAAGGTATATTAAATTTGCTATGTACTTATTTTATAAATCAAAAAACAGCAAGTACTTTTTGGTTAGCTTATAGAAATCCTACCAGATGTCATTACTGGCGACAAAATAAGATATGCAAAGGACAGTTAACAAAATAAGATATGCAGATGACAGTTTTGAGGGTAGACACGGAAAGGAAATTACAAAAACTCCCACAGAATTTATTGAAGGAAAGCGAAAAAAAAAAAGGATTAGACGTCAACTGCAAGAAGCCAGAATTCGTTGTTGATAGCTAGAGGGTGTGCCCAAAGTGCGAATGGCAAATCGGAGATGCTAAAATCAAACAAGTGCGAAAAATTAAATATCGGGGAAGGGTTTTAACATAAGATGAAAACTTTGACACTGAAATCGGTAGGTGTATTCGGATAGCCAAAAATGCATTCCCCATGCAGAGTATTAAAAAACAGAAAAATTTCGTTCGAAACCAGGAAAAGTCTACTGAATTGTTACACCATATCAGTCCCCCTATATTGGCAGTGAATGCTGGACAATTTCCTCAAAGATGAAGAAAAGAGTTGAAGCCACAGAAACTGGCCGTTCTCAGCATCATTCTATAGAAGGATTCTGAGAATACCCTGGAACAAACAAGTGAGCAACGTTTTAGAGAAAATGCAAACAAAAGGAAACTTGTAATTAACATTTGGAAGTGACAGTTGAAATTTCCAAGGCACATAATGAGAAAAGTGGGCTTGGAAAATCTAATACTCACAGGACAGGCTGAAGTCAAGTGGGACAGAAGAAGCACTACATAAACTACTTAGTAAGCTTGAATGAATGGGTGAGGATACCAAGTTTAGGAGAAATAACAAAAAAAAAACTTAAGCGCTACGAAGGGCAGGGAAATGTGTAGAGCCATGATCTCCTACGCCTGTTGCCTGGAGAACTCGAAAAATATTGCAAAGGCACAAAAACTGTGATGACGTACACGAGCATAGTTTTTCTCAGAACCGTATCCATTTTTTCTACACATTAGTGAGACGAAGATCTTCCGTTTTACGAAGATCCACACATTTATGAAATGTATTTTTTATCTTTACGCTGTGTTCAGTCCGATAACGTGATAATTAGGGTGAAAATGTCAAGCAAGAAATTTAAGATCAATTTAAAATAACTGTTGATCTTTGCCAAGTATTTCTTTCATCTTGATCTTTGGTTACTTCTTAGTGTAACGGCTAGGCCCGTCAGTCAACAGTCAACAGAAAATAGTCTAACAGGTGATACTCAGTTCGTAACTTTGTCCTAAAAAAATATGTACGGCAGCTGCTCTACCATTTAAGCTACTAGAGCTGTCAGAAGATAGTCCAGTATAATACATACCTTACTATTCATTCAGTTATGTGCCATACGTGATACACGCTTAGGCGATCATGTAGCGTTCGATAGATGCCTGACGAGGTAGATTTTTTTCCTGCAGTTGGTTGCCATTTCTTTTTGCGGTAGACCAGTTGCCATTCAAGGCTGTAGAACCCGGTCTGTCCTGCTATTTACCCATAGCCGGAGAAAAAGAATACGATTTATTATCTTTCCCAAGGGTATTAGCACGTAAATGAATTTCAGTCAGCTACGTGTCATGCGTGCTACACGCTTAGGCGATCATGTATCTTTCGATACATGACTGACGAGGAAGATTTTTTCTCGTAGTAGATTGCCATTTCATTTTGCAGTAGACCAGTTGCCATCCAAGGCTATAGAACCCGGTCTGTCCTATTTACCCATAGCTGGCGGGGTAGTAGAAGAGGATTGATAACTTCCCCCAAGGGTATTAGCAGGTAAGTGAATGGAATGGATTCAACTGGAAATTAAGCTACAAGAGATGCCTTACTATTCATTCACTTATGTGTCATACGTGATGCACGGTTAGACGATCATGTACCTTTCGATACATGACTTACGAGGCAGATTTTGTTCCCGGTCCATTTCTTTCTGCAGTAGACCAGTTACCCTCGAAGGCTATAAAAAGCTGGGAAGAGAAGAACAGGGTTTATACTTTTCCCAAGTGTAAAATATCCAGAACGACCATTGACTAGAAAGACATGTTTATAGTCCTAAACACGCCAATTACTCTTGACTGAATTTAAGGCACCCAACATGGATTCGACTGGACATTAAGCCACTAGAAATGACAATGAAATCCATCATTCGAGTTGAATTCGAACTCGGCTCTCCAATTCCTTAATCCGAGCCGCTATACATTACTCCACCGTACCTCTTACAATTATGTTCCAAATAAATGGTCTTAATAACTGGGAAAGGGTTAGAATTGTCTCTATATGTAATAAATTGAGAGATCTTAATAAAAGGTTGTGTCGAAAATAATTTAAATGGTAAAATCACTTCTAAATAAACAGTGTGGACATAAAAAGATCGTGGTGTAGGGAAAGGAAAAATAAATAAGTAAACGGCCCCTCTTCTATGAAATATCTAAGAGAACCCTTTTTATCCCCCTCCCACATGATGGATCGATGTCATATTTCTGATCAACATTGATTGCTAACGGCCTAACTCAGTACGATAATAATAATAATAATAATAATAAAAACAAACAATTGAAATAGCGATATTAGTCTCTGTAAATATTTCATTATCTCTCTCCTTTCATATTTTGGCATTCAGATCTCCCATGACGATCATAACTTCCTGTGATTTGCACTGAGCTTTGGATTAAACCTTTTCAAATTTTTCTTCCGTACTTCGTGCTGTTGGTGCATATATGACTATAATATAAGAGAATGTTAAAAGGTTTTCCATTCATTTTAAGTAAATTAATTCTGTCATATAGTCGATAGTATCCCAGGAGACATTTCTTTATGCATTGTTCAAATAAAGGGTGTTCCAATAACTTGGACTGATTTTAAATGTGAACTAAGTTTAAGCTTCTAATTTTTCTTT
The DNA here is from genome assembly GCA_903632075.3 of Acanthosepion pharaonis. Classification (NCBI taxonomy): domain Eukaryota; kingdom Metazoa; phylum Mollusca; class Cephalopoda; order Sepiida; family Sepiidae; genus Acanthosepion; species Acanthosepion pharaonis. Next base: position 436,494 of record CAHIKZ030004529.1, read on the forward strand.
CTTTGTCTTTCAGATTTGGCAGATATTTGTGCAATATTATTTTTTACACATAATTCCATTGACATAAATAATACGATCCATAATAAATTAATTTTCACCAATAGCACTGATTTATTTACTGTTGACTTTGATCCGTCTTAATGAAACACCCTTCAGTATCTGTCTATATTTCTGAGATTAGGTATTATGTACACTATTTACATTATTCGGACTATTGTCCTCATCTTTGTCGCCATATTTATTACAACGTTTGGGCCGTTGTACACTACGGCCTTCTTCAGTATCTGTATATATTTTTGAGATGAGGTATTATGTGCACTATTTACATTATTCAGTTGTACACCCCGGCCTTTTTCAGTTGGTTGGAATGTCGAACTCAACCCTTTATTTCGCTCACTGGGGTAAACAGTTCTAGTTCCACGTGCCATGTTTAATGGATGTCAGTTATCAGTAATCTCCTGTTAATTCCCCCTGCAAGTTCTTAACACATGGACACATGACACAGTGGATAAAGGTGTTGGTTAGATCCAGTGACAGGACCCAAAAAGTGTTAGTTCAATACCTGGTTAAGGCGGTGGAGAAATTGGAGAGGGGAATTAACAGGAGATAACTGATAACTGTTAACTGACATCCATTAGACATGGCACGTGGAACTAGAACAGTCTACCCCAGTGAGCGAAATAAAGGGTTCAGTTCGACATTCCAACCACCTGAAGAAGGCTGGAGCGTACAACGGTCGAAACGTAATAAATATGGCGAAGATGAGGACAATAGACCGAATAATGTAAATAGTGAAGCACCCTTATATATAATCCGTCTTTATGAAACACCCTTTATAAATCCAAATCTCCTTTCATTTTTTTCCTCCTGAAAATACGACACTGAAATCAGAGGGGATGGCAAAAATCCTTTCTGCTACACAAAATATTGAGAAACAGGAAAATCTGGTTAGAAACAAACAAAAAAAAAAGAAGAAAACTGAACACTTATCGATCCTTCTATATAGCAGTAAATGCTGGACAATCACAGATAAAGATGAGACTTGAGGCAACAGAAACCAGGTTCTACAGAAGGATACTGAGAATACGATACACTGAATATGTTAGAAAAGATACAGTTTTAGAGAAAATCGAAAAGGAATAGTTGAAATTTCTAGGACACATTATGAGGAAAGAGGGCTTAGAGAACTTGATACTCACATGACAAACTGAATGCAAGAGGAACTGAAGAAACATACCTAACGAGATTTTGTAAATTTTTGAGAGAACAAAGATTAAAAGAGATTGTGAAAAGACAAAATTTACTAAGAGCTACAACGTACAGGAAACAGTAGAGGCCCATGATCAGCCACGTCATGAAGGGATACGGCATATATAAAACGAATTACTTACTTGAAAAAATAGCTAAATTAACAAAAATAGCCAATGCTATGATAATAGAGAAGAAAAAGTGGAGAACCATGATCACCTACGTCCTTTGCGGGGGGGACATGACATTAAAAAGAAAGACACATATATGTTGAGAATATAAATTTTTTTTTTGGTGGGTGCATTAAATTCAGTCAAAAGGAATTGGCGTGTTTTGGACTATAAACATTAAACATGTCTTTCTAGTCAATGGTCGCTCTGGATTTTTGCATATTAAACAACTGCACTGGCGGACTGCTCAGGGTGTCAGCTTGCTTGGCTTCTTGCTTGAGTGGTCGCTCTATATCAAGTAAAATCAAAATAAAGAAACAAATTCAGAGGGCTGTTTTTGTAATAAAAATGAATATGACCTTTATAAAGTCGTTCACACACCATCACTTACTCGAGTCCAATGTAATACATTTTCAAAGTTAAAGATCTTGAAGACAGAGTTAATGAATTAGATGACTGGTAAAAAATTTGAATTCTCCATACTGCTACCAACTGAAAAGGAATTGTTAGATTGATTGGATACAGAAGTAATTATTGGTAGATTCGATCAACCATTTAACGAAAACAAGCGATTGCTCTTAATATAGTGGGCTGCATGCAATGATCTGTTGTACTTTTAACAATCTCTAAATGTGTTAATTGTACATTAAACTACTTTAAAAATAACAACTAGTTACACCCTTATACAAATTAACTGAAACAACCGCTTTAGTTTCCTTTCTTTCAGCATAGGTCAATTTTAGACCCATTGGAGTGACATGGTGCAATCGATTTCTATTTTCCCTTCAGATTAGGTCATTTGCAGTGGTGTTCACTAATATGAATCTATTTTGGGGATGTATGATGAAATTTGTTTGGCTTTGATAATATTGTGTCATCCGTGATTGCATCAGATTTTCATCACGCCCAGACACTATTGTCTCGAATGTCGATTAGTTGTCCTACGGTCATTGTCTGCGATGGACGTTACTCCGAGGAAGCGTCCGAAAATTGTAACACAGCACGGACACACTGACAAGCCTTAACGGTGAACAGATCAAAGTACTATAGATTGGCTCGGAAACTCTCCTGATTTAAATCCAATCGAAAATCTGTGGTCATTCAGCAAGAAACGACTTCGTGGAAGTGACATACTGAGTACTAACATATTCAATGGGTTATGTTTCATTGGGAAAATACGAAAGCGGTGAATAATTAAGGAATTATTCGTTTTGTTTCAATTAATTTGCACAAAGGTGTACTTAAAAAATAACTAAAAAAATAAATTGTAACTATATTTACATTTGGTATACACTGTCAGAAATATGTGCAGTATATGTACATTGTAATCACTAAGTAAGGTAATAGTCATTTCCTCCTCAAAATTTTAATCGTATCCTTATTTCCGTATGTAATTTTGAAAATTTTATTTAATCGAAATTAACTGATAGCATTGTCGCTGCCTGTACTCCCCTATCTTCTGCCAACTGATAATTTTCGACACTGTCTGTTAATCATTGTGAAAAAAAATCCACAACTAACCGTAAGATTTGCAATAATAGGCTTTACCCTAGAACTCTGGACCTGATGCGTTGTCAGGTGCTTTGAAAGTAGTTGTCTAGGCAGGTTTCTTTACCAGGGCTAAAAATTTCGGTCTGCTGACCTTTAACCTTAGTCTCATAGCCAGTGATAAACCTATGTCTTACCCGAAGGCAATGGTGCGAACGAACGTCGGCAGGAATTTGAGCTCTTTTCCCATAACTATGTCCTCGATCGCACCTCTTAATCCGTGAGGATTGAGCTCTCTGCACGAACGAAAGATTTGGGCATAGTGAGGTCAACAGAGATAGGAAAGGCAGCGAGTTTACTAAATGAAGAGCCTGTGTGAACTGATCACGGAATGGGGTGCGAGAGCCTTGGCAAAAAGAGAAAGAAACAAGGGATAGGAAGTTTTGGAGAGCCATGCCTGGCCATGTCCTGGACCGACGAGGCACGTAGAAGAGGCGTAATCTGATACTGGATATATATTGATTATGTTTCTGCTTGCTTTTATTTTTCGGTGGCGACCCATTCTCCAAAGGGGACGCAATCATGGTATACTATTTTTTAAATCATGAAATATTATCATGTCTTATTCCAAATGGTCTTTCTTTAATGATCCGTACCCCTTCAGAATGTGGGTGATAATAGCTCTCCACAATTTCCTTTCTTTTGTTGCTCTAAATAACGTTTGACTCTACAATCTTCTTTTTCTCCGTCTTGTCTCAAATCCATCAAGTCGGTTACCCGCTTTTTTCCTTTTTTTTTCTGTTTCCTGTGAGTGTTTGATTCTCTAGGCCATTTTCCTCATTATGTGTCAGGGAACACTTTCTCATTTTAATTATAAGCTACTTTACAGTTCTTGTTTTTCTTTAAAACCTCCTCGTTGCTCACATATTTTGTCCACGTTATTCTCCAGTATTCTTATTTATTTAGTTAGTTGTTTGTTTTACCAGCTATATCAACCCTTTGGGTTATTTAATGCTGAAGAATTTGTTTGGTTTTTGTTTAATGCTTGTTGATCTTTTATGAGTTTATTGTTTTCGAGATATAGGTAAAGGTGTTGGGATTTAGTCCATGGTGATTATATGCTATCTTCTTTGCCAACTATATTTTGTTATACAGTATTTACATTAGTCGGACTATTGTTCTCATCTTTGTCGCCATATTTGTCACAACGTTTCGGCCGTTGTACGCTCCGGCCTTCTTCAGGTGGTTGGAATTTCGAACTGAACCCTTTATTTCGATCACTGGGGTAGACTGTTCAAGTTCCACGTGCCATGTTTAATGGATGTCAGTTATCAGATATCTCCTGCTAATTTTCCCACTGAAAGTTCTCCACTGCCTTAACCAGGTATTGAACTCGCCTTCTTTGGGTCTATCACTGGATCTAACCAACGCCTTTATCCACTGTACCATGTGTCCTTAAGGATATTTTGTTATATAATTCTGTTGCTTTTAGAAATTCTAAAAGGTCATTTAGGTCAGTTTTGTTGAAGATGTCTTTCAGAATGTTTTCTTGATAGAATCTTAATCGTATTTGTTCAAGATCTATGAAGCTTGTTAGTACATGTTTTCACTGTGTAGAGCTCCTGGCATGGAATGCAAATTGGGGCTTCTTCACCCTTCAGCAGGTGTGAATGGGTGACAGCGCTGTGGCCAATTTGAAGTCTACTCATTACTACTTCTCTTCTTGACATTTTCCTGTTGAAAATTTTAGCTTCTATCCGTTCTTTGAGGATGGGTTTGATTTCGTAGAGTTTGTTTTTTTTGCAGGACTCTTGCCATTTGGTCGTAATGAGGTCGTTGATTGGGGGTTTATAATCTGTATGGGGTACCTAAATGTCACTGATGTTGACGTTTAATGATCTTTTAGCAGCTGTATCTGCGTTTTGTCTCCGCTGAGACCAATGTGGCTGGGAATCCAGCAGAAAATAATGTTTTTGTTTTGAGTGATGAGATTGATTCTTTGTAGGAGATTAATGATCAGAGGGTTATTTAGATTTTTGCTTTTTAGTGCCATTAGCACTGATAATGAATCTGAAAATATTATATATTTGTTAAGGTTAAGTTCGAGGGTGAGGTCTGAAGCTAAGTTTATGGCTGTAGCTTCAGCATTGAAAATTGAGGTATTGTCTGGTAGGCGTTCCTGGGTATGACGATAAACTACATCCGGCAGCAAGGCCTCTGATCACTTCATTGCTGTTGTCTCTAGATCCACACTGATCCATGGTGGTAACACCTGTTAGGGACCCAGCTTTTTTTTTTTTTTTTTTGTTTTTTGTTTTTTCGGTGCTGACCCATTCCTCAAAGGGGACGTAATCATGGTATACTGTTTTTTTTTTTAAATCATGAGGTATTATCATGTTTTATTCCAAATGCTCTTTATTTAATGATCTGTATCCCTTCAGAATGTGGGTAATAATAGCCCTCCACAATTTCCTTGTTGCCAATCGTATTTCAACTCCAGTTATTTGCTTAAATCCATCTAACTCTAACATAATTATGGAACGCTGACGCACAACAAACATAGCTATATACGTTTATGGATCACTTCAGAATACGTTCAGCCATGGCTCTCCACAGCTTCGTCTTCTGTAGCTCTAAGTAACTTTTAACTCTTTTTCTCGTCCATTTTCGCCTTGACCATTCATAAAATCCCGTTAAGAAGATTACTCGCCGTTTTACCCGGTCTTTCTTGCCTTCACCATGTCATGTGAGTATTACATTTACTAAGACTTCTTTCCTCATATGTCCACAGAATTTCAATGTTTTTCTTTCTGATTGTAAGTATCTGTTTTTTTTTTTGTTTTTTTTTTTATTTACAGTTTCTGTTTTTCCTTAAAACTTAAAAGTTGCTCCCATGTTTTTTTGGGGCCTTGCGAAACTGTTTACTGGATGATTTTTGCTAACCATCGAGCTACGGTAGTTGCCCAATTCCTGGACAGTGCATCTGGAATAAGTGCAGAATAAAATCATAAGTCAATTGAAGCTAGAATTTGGTAACTCCTAGAAGTTCACTTCGATGGGGAAAAACTGAAATCGGGTAATATAGCGCTTCTCAAACTTTTTCATTCCATGAATGATTTTTTTCTTCAAAAAAATTCAAATGGACCACTCCTACTTTTACTTTTAGGCTGTTCAATTTTCACATTAAAATACTCAATGAAAAAACAAAGTAGTTTATTTACACTTTAAAAATTATTTTAGCAAACAAATTAGTAATTTATTTTAGTAAAATGTATATTATATATAGTATACATTTTCTATATGAATAAAAATTTTATATCATGTATAGTATATATGTTATTTTATATATATATATATATGTATACATATTTTTAAACTACAATCTTCAATGAATCTCTCACGTACATTCATATCTGCTCAAAGCGTATCCAAATGTAAACAAATGACGTCACACATTATGAAATAGACAAAGCCCGACAATTATTTTAAGACATTTTTTATGTTTATAAATTCTTTTTATAGATACAAATATTTAAGTAAATGTTTTAAAATAAACAGTATTAAATAACACTTACCAGTCTGAATGTCCCAGAAATTTTCATAAAAAATATGCGCCCACCGAGAGGAATCGAACCTGTATCCTATACGGAACCGTCATATAGCCTGACTTGCCTTAACCGATTGAGCCACAGATGATCGTTACTGCCTTTAAACTATATGACGGATATGACAGTTCCGTATGGGATGCAGGTTCGATTCCTGTCGGAGGACGAATATATACACACACACATACATATATATATATATATATATATATATATATATATATGATAAAAATATAACACTGCATAATACGTACATAATTTCGAAATTTTCAAATATAATGGATATGTGTGAAATTAAACAAAATATTATATCTTTTTAATTCTTCAAATTATTAATAATTTAGCTACGTTTTTGTGAAATAGATACCTTTTTATGGCTACGAATTCACAGTGAACCACTAGAAATGCTATGTGGAACACCAGTGGTCCACCTGCTCCACGTTGGGAATCTCTGGGTTAATAGACTACATATAATGGTAGCCTTGGAAGAAAGGAACGTAATTCTGTGTATGGAGGATTCTTTCTTAACAATTGTCCCGATTCTATGCCCAAAATTATCTGTAATAATGTGTCTCTCTTTCTACCTATGTTGACACAAGACATGTTCATAGAAGCAACTAATAGTTTTTAACCCAAGTTTTCGTTGAGGAAAACTAGTAATTGTAGCCTTCTCTTCAAATTATACTTTTCTTCTTTGTTCTTCTACATGTTGTGTATTTTTCCCAGATTCTTTTGGTGGACATTTAGAACTTCAGAGAGGCATTCTTTTCTTGAAAACTAATCTCATGGCTTTCTAGAACAGTTTTCGCCTTGCGATGTGGCATTTTGGTTTATGCTAGGACATTTCTCACTCTTAGAATGCTTTCGATTTCTTTTTCGTCTCTATTCAGTGCTTAATTCTTCTACTTTTTATATAGTTCATTATTCCATTGTTCTTGCCGATTCCATTGAGCTCTGCGGGGAAATCCTAACAATCGTTTCTCATTTTTTTGTCTTTTTTTTTTTTGTCTTTCTCTTTTGCTTCGTTTATATCGGAGCTTTTTGTTCGTTCTTTCTGTTTGATTTCTCGTTGATGTATTTTTCTTCTCATTCGACGTATATTTTCCTTTTTTTTTTTCACCTTCCCAAGCAACTTTTCTTGTTTTTCCTCAATCTGTTTACATCCATCTCATAGTCTTTTTTTTTTCATGCTTTGTGCCTGTCATTATATGAAAGGGCAGTTTGATTACGATCTCAGTTCTTTTTGTTGGTTTTTCGTGTCTTTTTTTTTTTTTAATTCTCTATTGCTTATTATTATGTAATATTTAACCGATTGTCCCTTTTATCTAAGTCTTTCTCTCTCTTTCGTTATCTTTTTCTTTTCCTTCTCTTTTTGGTCTTATTTCTTTTCTTTTTTCTTTTCCCTTAGATTCTTTTCTTCTGTTCTTTTCTTTTTATTCATTTCTGTCTCTTTTTTTCTTCTTTTTCTTCTTTTTTTCTTCTTTTTTCTTCTTTTTTTTCTTCTTTTTTTTTCTTCTTTTTTTTCTTTTTTTTCCTTCTTTTTCTTTTTTTTTTCTTATTTTTCTGCCTTATTCTGACTTTCTTTTCCTCTCATTTTTTTTCTTCCTTTTTCATTCTTCTATTCTGGTTTCTTTTTCGTTGTCTTCCTTTTTCTTTCTTGGCTTTTTACCATTTTCTAAATCTGCCAATCTCTTTCTCCTATTCTCTTATTCTCTTCTTTTATTTCTTTCTCCCTTCTTCTCTTTTATTCTTTCTTTCTTTCTTTCTTTTCCTAGTATTCTTGGTTCGGATCCATGCTTACTTTTCTTCTTCTATTGTCATTATTTTTAAAGGTTCGTTTTCTTTGTTCCTCAATCGCTTCTCTCTTTCCTTCTCTCTATCTCCCCCGCCCTCTCTTTATGAGTCTTATTCGCTCTTTCCTCGTTTCGTTTTATGAAGTTCTTTTATCCTTAATCTCATGTTACTTTTTCTTTCTCTTCATTTTGAATCATTGTTTTGATTCATTAATCAATTCTCCTCTCTTTCACCCCCCTCTCTCTTTCTCTCTTCACCTCTTTCTCTCTCTATTTTCTCTCTCTTTGTCAGTTTCCATTTCATTCTGTTCATTACTTTTCTTTCCCTCTCAGTTTGATTCGCTTCACTCTCTTTTTCTCTACCCATTATCCCCTACTCAAATTTCAACCCAGCCACACCCGTTCATAATACACCCACACCCAGATATAGAGTGGGCAGCCAACTTCTTTTTACCGTCCGTGATGTGGTCTGCTCCTCATTCGTCCTTCCATCGCGATCTGTGGCCTCTTCACTACCGACAATCCGCCTGGCGTATTCTGGAGCACACAATTAGTTAATTGAACGAATACGGTGTATTGGGTCATGCATTTTCTGGGCGGGCAGAAGAGAGAAAAGATGAGTAGGAAGTGGTAGAGAGAAAATTGACTGTGGTCACGTGGAGAAGGTCATGGTCGCAACTGATGGCAGGAATGAAATATACGAGAAAGAACTGACTGGCGGCGGTGTTAGTGAGGAAAGCAGTTAAAAGGAAAGTGAGAGAGAAAAGGAAAGGAGCGTGGAAAGAGTAAAATAGGAGGGAGGGGGTTCCATATAAAGAAGGTTGTGAAAAGGTGGCGGGTGGATATGGAGGAAAGGAAAAGAGGAAGGGGTGCATAGAAAGGAATAAATGCAAGAGAAAAAGGGATAAACTATGTAAAATGGAAGAGGGAGAAAAGAAGAAGGTGTTGTAATAGAAAAGGACGAATAAAAGAGAATAGAAGAATGAAAAAAAAAACAGGAAGAATACTAAACGAAAGGATGAAAAAAAAGAAGGAAAAAAGGTAAGTAAAGAAAGAAGACAAAATAAGGGGGAGAAAAAAAGAAGAGAATAAAAAGAAAGAACCGAAAAAAGAACCTAGTAAAAAAGTAATAATAAGTGAACAAGAAAGCAGACATGTTTATAATAAAAGACAAGAGTTGAAATTTGAAAAGATTTACATCAAAAAAGGGGAAAAATAACGAATGAGATGAAAAAAGAAGAGAAAAATGCAATAAGATAATACGTACATATATATATATATATATATATATATATATATATATATATATATATATATATATATATATATATATATATATATATATAAAAATGGATTTTTCATTTAATAATCCGACATATCTTGATTTATTGTCGAACAGTGATTTTAATGGATTCCCATATTTGAGTAGATATTTTTACTCATTTATTAAAGTGTATGTGTATTTATTTCCATCTCTGGCCTGAATATTCCATAAATCTCGTTAGAATAAAAATATGCACCTTCCTGCAGGATTCGAACCGGTGTCTCCTGATCAAAGAAAGTCTGTATAGTTCTTTTGAACACAGATTGTTCCAGGTTCTCGAAATATACTTATCTGCTCAGTTTTGTATCGCATCATAAGCAAAGATTTCTTTAAGATTCAGTCCGGTAGGCGTAAATAAATAAATAAATACGCTGTTTAATAAATTAATAAAAACACAGCATCTACTCAAATATGAGTATCTATTAAAAATAACGTAAACAATTATATAATATATATATATATATATATATATATATATATATATTATATATATAAACGTATATTTATTTTTTACTGTTTGATAAAATTATAAAACAGAGCATCTACTCAAATATATATATATATGTATGTACATAAATTTATATATATATATATATATATATATATATATATATATGTGTGTGTGTGTGTGTGTGTGTGTGTGTGTGTGTGTGATTTCAGGCATTACTGTAAATCAGTTTGGCAAATGTTTTCCGTGAACTGCAAAATCGTATTACCATTTGTATTGCTAATGATGGAGGACATGTTGAAATTTAAATAAAATTTAAATAAAACTTTAAAATTTATAGGTTTCTTTCTTTCTAATCCTTTTTACAAATTATTTCTATCGCAAATACAAATAAAGTTATAAATTTTTTTTTTAATGTGAACCTGAACTTATGGACATCCTCTCTCTCTCTCTCTCTCTCTCTCTATATCTATATATATATATATATATATATATATATATATATATATATATATATCCATATGAAATAACGAATCGAATATCAAATTTAGAGGACCATGACATTCATTTAAAATACGGGTTAATACAGTCCAATAATAGAGCAATATTCTTTATTACAGGATATTACATTCAAACATATAGAAACATCGCAATGCACTCATGTTTCCATGTGTAGGAACGCATTTCATCAGGTTTTAGAAAATGACTGATTATTACCATTATTAAGATTTAATTACAAACAATCTCATTTCCCGCGGAAAAAAAAGAAAGAAAAGAAAAAGAGCAAGAAAGAAAGACACAAGATATAATATACTTTCCTTATAGATTTCCTTTTTCCCTTCTTACTTTTCTCTGGAAAAGAAATTATACCTTCTGTCTTTCTTTCTTGCTCTTTTTCTTTTCTTTCTTCTTTTTTTCCGCGGGAAAAGAGGCTGTATGTAAGGAAATCCTAATAATTTTAATAAGCAGTCATTTACTAACACCTGATGAGAAATGTTGATACACATCGAAACATGAGTGCATCTATGTAGCGTTCTTTCTACATGTTTGAATGTGATATCCTATAATAAAGTATATATTTATTATAATTACAACCTTATTGTCAGTGGATACCTATATTTGACTAGACGCTCAATTTATTTAATAATTAAACAGGTGTATTTATTTATTTTCGTCTATCGGCCTGAATAAACGAGAAATCATATGAAAGAAAAAAACATTATTTAACTTGGCTTGATCATCAACGTGGACGAGACGGTCCAAAGAACACCGGATTTAACGACAGTTTCTCCTGACAAGAGAGATGCAGGTTCGAATCCTGTCGGTGATTTAATAAGATTTTCGGTTATTCAGGACAAGAGAGAAAAATAAATAAATATACTGTTTAAAAAATAAACAGAGCGTCGACTCAAATATGATTATATTGTAACGTTGTTACGGAATGAGGAATAACTAAAACGGAGGTTGGAAATGAAATGGTAACATCAACAAAATACAATACTCGCCAGCGGAAGGTATATATATATATATATATATATATATACCTTCCTTTTTCATATATAATGAATTACTCAGAATATATATAAATTATATATATATATATATATATATATAATGATTTACCAAGTAACTGATCTAGCATATATATATATATTAACCTTTACACTACGTCGAAGGGGCCGTAAAAGTGATTTTCTAAGCATAGCAAAGATACGATACAAGACTCAATGAGGATCGTAAAAGTGATTTTCTCACTAGCAAAGATACGATACAAGACTCAATATATATATATATATATATATATATATATATATATATAGAGAGAGAGAGAGAGAGAGAGAGAGAACAGTAAGATATATATATAGATTTATAAAACGTATTCTAACCTGAACATCTTTAAGTATACAAATAGGAAAAAATGCCGTAAGAATTTTTGCCGTTAACAATAAATTAAAAAAAAATCCAGACGACATGCATTTAACGGATGTCAGAATTCATTGAAAAATACCATCCCTACCCCTACCAGAACGTAACTAATAACTGATACATCAAAATGCAGCGATCATGAACACGCAAACACCCCTTGTCTAGATGAATGGGTTACTCTGTATCCTTGGAAACGTGAATTATGTTTTTTTGCTTTGCCTTTAAAACCCAGTAATGTTAAAAGTTACTCCAAAATTCGCTTGAGGGTGAAATGGAACTAATTTCTTTAATTTAATTACAAAATTAAATTCGAAGCTTTTAGCTTCCATTTTTGAAACATGGTTAGAACTGTGTAGAAAAAAAAAACATTTTAAATCAATTAATTTATAATCTATATATATATATATATATATATATATATATATATATATATATATATACAAGTAGATGAGTAAAAGGGACAGAAAGGCATAAACTATGAAAATCTGAAAAAGGAAAACATAGAGGAAAACAATAGCGAGGAAAAATATTAGAAAAAAGAAAATGGCGGAAGATGTAAAACGGAAGAAAAGTGATTTTTTTTTTGTTTTTAAGTGACTAAAACAGAGATAATGGACGTTGAGAGAATATGATATAACAGACAAAAATAGAAGAAAAAGAAAAAAAATCCTAAAGAAAAAAATTAGAATTCGGAAGAAAGCTTTTTAAGAAGAATAAGTTTTTAATACAAAATAAAAAGGAAGAATTTTATGTAAGAAAATTTTTTAGAGACACTTTAAATATTTTGGAGAAAAAAGATCCGAAGAAGAAAGAAAAAAAAAGATTTGAAGAATTCAAACTGATATATTCTAGAAAAAAATAAGCGGGGAACGAAAAAATAGAAAAAAAATCAAGAAAAGGAAAAAGAAAAAGAAAAAAAAGCGAGTTACGATATGTAGAAAGTATGAGAACAGACCAGATAGGAATAAAGCATAGCTGAGAAGAAATGTTATATATAGTTATTAAGCTTAGGTTTGTAAGACTCAAGACCGAATTACGTGCGGAAAGGAGGTGAAAAAGATTGTGTTACGTCATTCTTTCAAGGGACAGACCCTGGTTTCTTTTTAAATAGGTATTAGAAAATTCAGGCTTCTACCTGGGTTAGAACCCTGACCTATGACATCCATGTGAAATTGACGACCACCTACTTAACTTGAGAAAGCGTTATAAGAGTCATGGCCGACAAGAGAAAGAATACGATCAAGGAGTAAGGAATGGAATGAAAAAAAGAATGAAAAGATGACACATAAAGAAGAAAGGATAACGAAAAAGGAAAGAAAAAAAAAAGGAAAATGATAATTTAGTAATGTTTCCATCCTTGGAAAAGTATGGAAAAAAAAAGAAAGAAAGACATGAGTTAGAGAAGGAAAATAGAGCCAAATGAAAGTTAGAAATTTCAAGATGAAAAACAAAAGGATGAGGAGGAACAGATTAGACGGTGAGGCAGACGAAACTACAAAGGGACAGCGACTAGAAAAGCTATAAAAGAAAGAAAAATGAAATGTCTTACTCTATAAAGATTATTAGGGAAAACCAATCCGGAAATAAAAGCGTAAAACGATGATAAAGAGAGATGATAAGAAAAAAAAAAAAAAAAAAAAAGCGTAAAGAAAGGAGAAAAAGAAAGGAGAAAAGAAGGCGAAAGAAGACCGGTGGAGGGATGGGGAGTATGCAACAACGGGGGTAGGGAGCTAACAAAAACGAAAGGGTGGAAATGGGTTTTAAAAAAAAAAAGAAAGAAGAAATACAGAGACGCGGAATTAGAGGGCTGTAAAGGGTGGGGGCGTAAATGGCACGGATTGTAAAAGAATTCGCCTGGCTGCCCAATCACGTCTTCCACCCTTTATCGAACTGACATGACCACAGTCGAATAAGCGGCAGCCGCAGCCTTGTCGGAGGCGGTAACGACAGCGAGAGAACACTGCTGTGGCCGGCTTCCGTTTCTCCCGCCTTTTCCCTCTCTTCTTCCCACTGCCATAACACTACGCATGCGTGAACAAACCAACAATTTCAAATATGGGCGCATGCGTAGGCTCGCATACCCACTTTTATCGATGAAGTCATTCTTGAAACAAGAGCGAATCAGCGATGATGATGTTGTTAATAATAATAATAATAATAATAATAATAGTAGTAGTAGTAATAATAGTAACTATTATTACTAACAGTTTATGCAACTGGTTTATATTATTGGTAGGAATTATTTAAAAACCTAAAAACTTTCATTCACTCTGATGTGTACATATATGTCAGATAGGATTTATTTTTAAAAAGACTGATTTTTTTCTAGTAATCACTTGAATAGTGACGCAACAAAATAGCTTGGTGCGATAAAGAGAGAATTAGAATTGTAATTTAGAGAGTTGATTGCGATTGAACGAAGTATATATAATTACCTTCAGAGATTATGTATAATTCACAGATTATACATAAGGATTATGTCATCACTATTATTTGACTTTACTGTCATTTGCCTTTTTAAAATTTCTGATTTCTTTTAATGGCAGAGGATGTCTTCATATCGAAATCCTGAATTTTGCAATATTTAACCCTAAATTCGTTTAGGCATATTTCGTGATTCAATCCGTACTTTGTACATACAGACGAAGTTAAAAAAAATTGTAAAGTATTGTCGATGACTAAGAATTAATTTACTACTTACTAAAAACCGTCCTGGGTAAGACGATAAATTACATCCGCGTCCTGGGTAAGACGATAAGCTACATCCGCGTCCTGGGTAAGACGATAAACTACGTCCAACAGCAAGGCCTCTGATCAGAAGGTTTTGAGGAGCATGGAACCACCTCTTAATTGCTGGTGTTCCCAGGTCCACCCTGACCCAGGGTGGTAGCACCTGTTAGGGTAAATAGTTAACATCCAAACTTGTGTAAAAATAGGTTTTAATACCAGAAATACTTTATAATAAAAAAAAATTATTACCAACAATAATTTTTGAAGGAAAAATTATCAACCAAGTGAGAAATTAAAAAAAAAAAAACTTTTTACGAAAATAAACCATCCAAGATTGTAAATTTCTTAAAAGAAGTTGGATTGTACTAAAAAATATGAGTAATTGAAAAATAATTCAAATATATATGTATAGTGATTTTCCAAGCATAGTTTGGATGAGGCAAAAGGCCGAAAGTAAGGGACACCCAGTGAGGATCGAACTCACTACTCATTCGTAATTGTTCTAGCGAGACAAGCTTGCTAACCATTACACCACATCGAGGTGCCCAATTTTTCTAAGCGTAGCTTAGATGTGATCAAGGTCGAAAATGGGGTACTCAGTGAGGATCGAACTCACTATTCAGTCGTAACTGTTTTAGCGAGACAAGCTTGCTAACCATTACAACAGGCCGAGGTGCCCCATATATATATATATGTATACATACACACCTTTTTTCACCAAACTATCGCTATGAATCTATTTCAAAAATTTTGTTGGCAAATTGAATGACCCACTGAGGTTGATATGCCATGAAACAAAACAACAACCACACAACTTACTAACAAAATTTTATTTCCAATATAAATGTTTGATTTATTTATTGATTCGTTTTTTTTTTTTCAAGTTATTTAGAGCCAGAAAATAAATATTTAATATTACAAGTTCTTCTAATTAATCCATAGCTAGGGGAGAAGAGGTGGATTCATAGATTTTTCACTGTTATCTGATGGTAGTGAATACAACGAGACTAACTGGAATTGGTAGTCGTTTCCTCGAGTCGTTATTCATTACACATTCACGCACCCAAACATACAGCGCCTTATATTCCTTTTGTAACGTATGGTGGCCGTTAATAATTAAGTATACCTCAAGACTCCAATGTTAAAATAAAACAGTATTTAATTACAACCACAAATAAATAATTAACCAGAACAAAAAGCAAAAAGTCAACCAAATATAATTAACCATTTCAGTGAATACCTTGTTAGTAGCTCGGCTCGGTTTAACGTCTGATAAATCCTAAATCAAACCCAAATCATCACACTAATTCGACTGGATAGTTCCACTCAATAATCACTCAATAATCACTTCAGTCAGCAGCCTGACACCGCTGTTTATACACCTTGTGGAAAACATATATCCATTAAGTCCAGAGTGACCTCATTTTCTTCCTATATGACACTTCCCAAGCGGACACCCATCTAAGTACTGACCAAGGTCGACATTGTTTTACTTCAGTTATCGTTCGAGAACCAGTGTTTCAACGGGATACGACTGTCAGCCAGAATGAATGCATTATAATAGCAAAGCATTGAAATTAATAAAGAGATACTTGATATGAAATGTCAATATTATACTGAATAAATTGCTACGTCTGCTGCTAGGAAATTTGATGCAGTGTCGTTTTAGACAATGTTTCTCGCTAGAATCTATCTTACACTTTTAGTCTACTATTCGCCCATGTTTTGAATATTGCTACCACATCTGGTCTGGTGTTTCTGCTTTGTATTTAGAGATTTTTGATGAACTACAAAGAAGAATCTACAACATTACCGGTCCTGACCTGTCATCTCGGCCTCAGTCCCTTTCTCACCGCCGTAACGTAGCTTCCCTGTGCCCTTTTCCATGCATAGATTCATAGTAATTATTCTGAGGAGCTTTCCACTTCGGTGCCTTGGCTTTACGAATGTGCTCGATTGGCCGTTAGCTCTCATCATTTTACAGCTGAAATGTAGCCGTAGGTTCTATGCTAATTGCATATTCTTTCGAAATATTCGCTTATGGTGTATTGCTGTTCAGAAATGTAAATGCAATGTTAATCGTTATCTTCTGTCTTCTTAATTCCTGTTCCTTTGTTTTTTACTCTCCTTAATAAAGATTTTCTTTTTTACATATTTTTTTACACTCAATAGCCAGCTTACGTCTTAGTGGCTTTATTGCCTTGTCTGGTATGAAATCATTAAAAATACATTGACGTAACAGGATCTTCACATCCTTTCCGCACGTAATTAGGTCTTGAGTTCTACAAAGCTAAGATTAGTAACTGTATATAACATTTCTTAATCCCCATTTTACCGGATAGATATAAAAAAAATATTTGTATCTATTAGCTGCTTTTAATTGGATGAAGCTTCTGTTAGCTATTACCTCTCATCATGTCCCTGCAAATTTCATCGCTTTTTCCGCGTTCACAATCCTAACTATACCGATTTTCACAAATGCTGCAGCTGGAAGGTTTAATTCATTGTTATGCACTTTTATGGCCACACTAGGGGTTTTCGCTGAAAGCTGAGTAAAATCTGGTTTACTCAAGTCCTCAGTATTCTCAAAGACCTCAACTACGCCTGACCCTTTCCACGAATTTCTAATCTTAATTCTAGAGACGTTATACATATTTTTTTCGCGCGCTTCCAAATGCTCCTCTAATTCTAGCTACACACTGACATTTCTATAACATTGTTTTCAGTATAATGGAGGTATTTTTCTAGTTTCTTAATGACTATCACATTTACTACATCGTACACTGGGACAGCGACGTTCATGATTTAGGAGGTCTTTTTAAAGAAAAAGAAATTGAACATAGAATAGGCAGTGCCAGAGGTAGTTGCGCACAAAACTTCAACCTGAAAACTCGAGTTATCCTCTTAAATAGCCTCGTCATGGTACTCGGCCATTTGCCCGATGGATGTAATGGCGTACTTACATGTATGTCACACCCTTTATCGTAATGGGCTACATATATTTATATTTATTTACTGGATTAATTTATAATTTTCGTTGTTTTTGTCAGTCTTTTTAAAAATCTATTCTGTATATATATATATATATATATATATATATATATATATCTTACTTATTATAAAACGCAGATTGTGTGTCTGTACGTTTATATATTGGATCGGATTTCCTACATTTTTCAACTGATTTCAACAAAACTTCACAGGACTGAGTAAAATTACCTTGCGGTGGTTCTGACAGCGCCAAAAATTGGAAAAACACAATTGTTTTTGCACGAAACCAATTTGAAAGGGGGACAACTCATATCAAGTTATACTTATTATAAAACCCAGGTTGTTTGTGTGTGTGTGTGTGTGTGTGTGTGTGTGTCTATGTGTGTGTGTGTGTTCGTTTATATATGGGATCGGATTTCCTACATTTTTCAACCGATTTCAACAAAACTTCACTTTTTTTGGCACGTAGTGTTTCTTATTGTCTTGCACACTTTTTCCTTTATTTTTACATTCAGAATGCTTTAAAAACTCCATTTACAAGACAATTGTTTATAATAAAATTCTATTCAATCGATAGACTCATAATGATTGAAAACAATGTTTTTGTTTGAGTTTTCGTAAAACAAAAAAAACAAAAAACTGATTAAGACATGCGTGTCCGTCAGCCTTAAACAATAATCTTTGTCAATTTTATTTTTCAGTCTTTATGATGGTCGATACTTGATCTATCTCTTACTGTTACATCCCCGGGCAACGCTGGGCTCTACTGCTAGTATATATATATATATATATATATATATATATATATTCTGTATATAGTATATTCTTTATATATTATATTTTACTTCCAATATTACTGTAAGATGATAAGTATTTTGAGAAAAATCTTTTACAGTATGAAAGATTTTTCAATGTCTCGTTTAATGATCATTATCTTAAAGGGATGAACTAGCTTTTATATTGTTGTTAAATACGAATTTAAATAATTAAGTGCTACTTTTTACTGAAATATTTTTAAAAAATACCAATGTCAATAAACAAATATTGAAATAAGAAACCTTTAAATTTTAGATTTAGTAATTTAATCACTTGAAATTCAGTGTTAATTATTAGTCCTATTCTACCTTATAATACTGCTAATTAAAATACTTGATGTATTGTTTGTTACTAAATTTACTTGTACATTTTCAGTGAAATATCCGTTCGGCCACATATTTCTCGGCCAAATGTCCGTCGGAAAAATGTCTGTCCGCCAAATGTCCAGCCATCGTCGTCATATCGAGACTTCCAAACGGGTGCAATGCATGACTCAAAACTGTTCAGAAATAAAAGTGTCAGCTGTATACAATCATTTCCTAAGATCAATGGTGAAAAATGTTTGAGTGTGTAAAGCAGGAGGGTTTTGGCCTTCTTCGGACATTTTGGATTGGCGCTACATAATCTTTAACAAAGGGCTGTACCAAATAACAGAAACCACATCACTTGAGGACTACCAACAGCAGCAACAGCTAAAATGTATAGCACATGTAACTCGAAGAGAAAAATAATGACATAATCCAAATGTTAACATTCTACACCACTTCAAATAGAATATTTAAGAAGGAAACCCCCATTAGTACTGGAAGGAGCGATAACAGCTACTAGACTTGAGAAACCTGTTTTCCTGAAAAAAAAATCTTAGGGGAGAGAATTTCATAAATTTCAATTTAAAAAAAAACTCTATTGGCTGCTGTCAATGTTTCTTTGTAGGGAAACGTAAAGATTTCCAAAGATTTTAAATAATATATTTTTTTATATTATTTTTCATTTTAATTTCATTTTATACATTAAATTAAATTCCTTTTGTTTATATATATTATTAAGGAGCACTCATATTTCTTAGTTAGTAATGATAAGCCGGTCCTCTATTGAAATGCTGAAAGGCAAATACTAAGAAAAAATGTTAAGTGACATTTAAAATCCTTTGTGTCGAAATTTAATTTTAGTGTTTGGCCCAGTATATTTATGTAATATATTTAATATAAGATGAGAGAAGCTAAATCTATGTATCATTTGGACATAACTAGCATATACAGTTAATTTTGATAGCTTGAGGGATAACATATCCCGATAAGATATTTCAATTCACCTCGCTAAAGGTTACTATTATGGGAAACTATTGATTGCTTATTAAGCCATAAATAGAGTAATGTCTTTAAACAGTGTCTAAATCATTCAAAATAGGGACCCTGGACATCTATACGTTTCTACCTTCAAGGTTACAAGGGTGTTTAGCCTTTAAAAAGTTGGGACGGGCAGAAATCATTAAATTCGGTTCTTGCCTCTTCTTTACAACGGATTGTTTTTGGATTAAAAAGATTCTTGTAAAAGTAATAGTCAGTTTGAGAGAGAAATTTGGCAGTGATACTCTGGTTTAGATTCCATAAATCTGTAATGCATAACGCCAATGGCGGGGCACCAGAGATTCACCATAATTTTCTGTTGGTACAATTTCAGTGTTTGGGTTCTTCGTCCTGACCAAACCATTGAGCATATCATTTACGATTGCCATAAGGGATCCGTTTTTCTCAACGGATTCTCCTCCAGTTCCTATCCTACGAATGCAGGTGTTCCCCAAGGCTCCATCCTTGGCCCCACTCTATTCCTTATTTTCATCAACGACCTTCCTGACACCATAGATTCCCAAGTTGACATCTACGCGGACGACACTATAATTTACTCCTGCCTCAAAAACAAATCCAGTGTCGGTGACAAAACTAACCTGGCCGCTCATCTTGAAATAGACCTCCAATCGGTTGTTAATTGGGGCAAGAATTGGCTGGTCAACTTTAACGCCTCAAAAACTAAACTACTCTCTATTAATCAACATAGAGATCCTTCCCTGCCCCCCCCATTAGAATGTCTGACGCTCAACTTGTCGAGAGCAACTCTCTGCGTCTGCTCGGTCTGACGTTGACTGCTGACCTGAGATGGAACAAATACATTGAGTCAATTTCATCGTCCACCGCGAGGAAAGTTGGTTCTCTGTGCCGCGCCAGGAATTTTTTCTCCCCGGAATCGATACTTCAAATATATAAATCAACTATTCGCCCTTGCATGAAGTATTGCTGCCATATATGGTTTGGGGAACCTTATGTTTACCTCGGTGTTCTTGACAAGATCCAGAGACGGATATGTAATATAATTGGCCCTAATCTGGCATCTCGTCTACATTCACTCTCTCACAGACGCGCCGTCGCCTCTCTCTGTCATTTTTACAAATACTTCCATGGTAATTGCTCCGATGAGCTGTTTTCGCTGGTTCCCAGACTCCATGAATTCAAGCGCCCTACGAGGCTGGCATCCCGCTCTCACCCCTTACACTGTAGAAACTTTTAAATGTAGCCGTCTCTTCTACTCCAATAGCTTCATACCTCGCACCTCTCGCCTGTGGAACACCCTTCCCAATTACTGTTTCCCTGAGAGCTATAATCTCCAACTATTAAAATGTAATGCCAATCGACATCTCAAGTTACCTTGATCTATCCACTATCCCTCTCCTCATCCTTTCTTCTATCACTCCTATCTGCTCTTGCTCAAAATCTTCTGCAACCCCCTGCATCCTAGTGGCTTCGCGCCTTGCTCGCGGCGTAATGCTTAAAAAAATCACTATTCAATCAAGAAATATATCATTCGAATGTCTTAGACGCAGTATCGAACCCACTTCAAAACGTCGAACTCTGAGTTTCATGGCTTCCTGTGGAACCCATTTCTTGAGTTTGTTCACTTTGCCAATTTTCTTGAGACGTTACGATATTGTTGAAATGCCGACATCCATTGTCTGAGACATTTCTATGACACTTTGACGTGGGTTTTGTTCGACTAGTGTTTTCAGATGTTTGTCAAGTGAAGTTACATGTTCCTTATCAGACTGATCTTCAAGAATCGTATCTACACTGCGGAACTTTAGAAACCAGCGTTGTACTGTCCGCTCGCAAATCGATGCCTCACCCTCCGCTGTGTTAATTTGGCAGCAGTGTCCGAAGCATATTTTGACCAAGCTTGAACACCTACAAAAATATAGACTCATCTCATGTTCAATATAGTGATTTTCCAGACGTAGCACAAGGCCGAAAGTATAGGGCGCCCAGTGAGGATCGAACTCACTATTCAGTCGCAATTGTTCTAGAGAGACAAGCTTGCTAACCATTACACCGCCTCAATCAAGGTTCTTAAATATATTGATTTTCAAGCGTAGTGTAGATGTGGCACAAGGCCGAAAGTGGAGGGCACCCAATGAGGATCGAACTCACTATTCAGTCGCAATTGTTCTAGAGAGACAAGCTTGCTAACCATTACACCGCCTCGAGGTGCCCTCTCTCATGTTCAATATATGGGATATATAATTTCTATAAGTTCAATTCTGAAAGAGATTGATACAAAAGTAACAAAGAGGGCACTTTAGACCAATGATTGCCAACGTGGGGTGCATGCCCTACCGTTGGGGCATGGTAATATTTTGCTGGGGCATGCGTAGGATGTGCACCCTTCGGCTTGCTATACCAACAGAATAAGGGTATAATTCGAGATTGAGTTATTAATAGTTATTAACATTAATTTGTTGTTACCATTTCTATCTTAATATTTAGCTGATTGTTGCTTTAATGCTGTAAATTATTTATTATTGAAGAAAAGAAATCAACTGGATATCATTAAACGAGGAGACTTGACGCTTAAGCTGACTAAATGTCTAATATAAAATCTATCTGTAGCAGACATGATGCACAAGGATCTCACTAACAGTCATTTTGTGATAAGCTCAAATTTCATTTTGCATTATTATTTCATGATTAAAATGATCAAAGTATATTACAGAATAAGTTTTCATTCAAATATTTTATATTTCTGCCTTTCAGTTCTCTAGTATATGTTTGAAACTATATATATTTAACTGTCTTTTTGTTTTTTTGTTTTTAATTTTCCGCTTTCATGGAAGCCATTGTCTTTGGAGGCTTGTTTAGAGACCAAGTTAATGGGCTTTTAAACTTCCTTAACGTGAATTGCAGTAAAATTTTGAATATGTAAGAATTAAATATTACAGTTGGGGGGCACTAGAATTTTAGAAATATCAAAGTGGAGCATTGCCCCAAATCGTCTTGGAACCACTGCTTTAGACAAACGAAAGTTCTTTGGTAAAAATCTTATTTCGTTTTTTTTATGGAATATTTTCTTGGTATACGCATTGCGTGTGTATATAGATTGTCTAATTTTTTAGTAAGTTCTTCATTTATAAGCGGTTATCAAAGAGTTCATTATTTGTCGTAAATATAAAAAGTACTTAAAAATAAAATCATTAATTTTTAATCAAATTTCTCTCATATATATATATATACATACATACATACATACATACACACACACACACGCACACATACACACACACACACACACACACACATATATATATATATATATATATATATATATATATATATATATATATATATATATATATATGAATAAAAAAAAAGGAAAACTTATCTTAGTTGACACCTTTCGTTCTCTGAGGGATTTATTAAGGTAAATGTGTCATGATGAAGTCGCTCAGAGGCAGAAAGGCGTTCTTTTTACATATACACTCTATCTGAAACTTTTACACACACACAAACACACACACACATATATATATAAATATATATATATATATATATATATATATATATATATATATATATATATATATATATATATATATAACCAGAATATATATATAAATATATATATATATATATATATATATATATATATATATAACAAAAAGTCTACAATATCAAAAGAAAAATAATATTAATTCCAACAGCCATAAAAAAGTAGTTACATAATCCTACACACAAACTCCATAAAAGCCATCATCGAAAATAACCTGTCCAACCTTGACCTAAAATTCATCAACACCGTTTCTAAATCAATAACGTATATAGTTACCTGTAGACAAAAAAGCAACAAGACAAAGTAGGAATATACAAAATAGATTGTGAATTTCTAAAGAAGTAATGGAATATTTATTTATTTATTATTATTATTATTATAATTTTTATTACCATTAGTATTATTATTATTAATTCGACAGATTTTTATTATTAAAAGCGATTTTTAATGGATACCCATATTTGATTAGACTCTCCGTTTATTTTAAATAATATATAGTTTCGTTTATTTGCCTGAATATTCCAGAAATCATTTTAAAGTAAAATGATTTGAACTGACGCCCCCCTTTGCTGGAAAAATCGTTGTTAGATCCAATCTACTTTTGACTGATTCGGTATCGAAGGGCGTCGCCGATCAGGCAAGGCTTAATATTGCCTTTAAGAAAAATCAGTCATTAGTTTTTTATTTATTATAACAACAGATTTGTATTATTTTGAACATTATTTTTAGTGGATACTCGTATTTGAGTTGGTGCTCCATTTGCAAAGTGGAGAACGGCGTACGACTACCGGTTCCTGTACGATCACCAAAGTTAAGCAACTTCGATCCTGGTCAGTACATAGATGGGTGACCGATTGGAAATACTACGTGGTGTCAGCTTGGATATACGGGTGGTGTAATGGATATACGGGTGGTGTATGCGGAATTGTTAATAAGCGAGACGTGTCCAAGTACCCGTTTTGGCTCCTTTATTCACTTACTCGCAAATACACTTAGGAAAGGCAAGAACTTACCTTCCCTCCAGTTATGGGTTAAATAAATCTTGTACCATTATTATCTCTGAAAAAAAAAAGAAATCTTACAATCTAAAAATGAAAGCGAACATTCATTCTGGATTAGGGAAATGTTCAAGAAAACCAGCTGAATCTGCCTCAAACAATGTCAGATTTCTCCGTGATGGAATCCACTGATGCACGTTTGATCAGGTACTAGAAGGCGTGGTACCCACCAGTAGATACTTTCGTCAAGCCATGTTCATTGTGAAGAATATTCTCAACTCTTTCACAGGACATGCTAATAACATTGGCTATTTGATTTATAGTCAATAGCCTGTCATCCATCACCATGTGGTGAATACAATATTTTCCTTGGTGTTGGCAGCTGCAGGATGTCCAGACCTTGGGCAATCTTCAAGACTCTCCTTTCTCCTTCTAAATTCAGCTGCCCACTTTTGCACTATTGATAAAGCTGGAACGTCATTCCCTAACGTAGTGACTATGCCAACATAAATGTCCTTGTTCTTGTTATATACAAGATAAGATAATATGTAGTAGTCCACATACTGAAATTGACTAAATACAATGCTTGAGAGTCACTCAAGGTAGAAACTTACTATTAAAATGATTATGATGAATAAAAGAGGAGACAGTAGGAAGTGATGTAGTTTATCGTCATACCCAAGACGCAGATGTAGTTTATGATACACAGGACACCATTCCCTAATGGAGCAACCATATCAGCATCAATCTTTTTTCTGCAGGTACTTGATAACCACAAGAAGACAAATTTAGTTCCTTTTCCAGAGAAGTCTCTACTTGTTACGTTGGAAGTTTTTTTAATAGTCAGATGTCAGCTAATGTTCAAAGAAGCGATACAGTTATTAATAAGAAGAGTTGAAATGAATGCATAAATATATAAACTTTCATAGTGTTTTGACCCCAGTTTTGGGGTTAACTATTTGCCCATAGTTCGGACCCTAATATGTGCTACCATCCCAGATCAGGGTAGAACTGGGAACACCAGCAATTAAGAGGTGGTTTCACGCGCGTCAAAGCCTCCTGATCAGAGGTCTTGCTGCCGGATGTAGTTTATCGTCTTACACAGGACACGGAATTATTAGTAAAATATAAAGAATATTTTCAATTAACTAATATTTTACAGGACTATTTTTATTATTATTCAATTCAAAGGTATTTTTATGTTGAATGATACATCATCTTGCCAATTAACCTCACAAATAGTTTTTATTGATTTACAGTCCCCCCCCCCCGAAAGAAAAGTTATCCGAAATGTTTAGGATGAAGTTTTATGTTAGGTTCTAAAATACAGTATTTTTGATTTCCCTTGATTTTCATTCAGCTCCTCGTAGTATTGACTTCCTTGATTTTGCCTTTCATTCAGCTCCTCGTAGTATTGACTTCCCTTGATTTTGCCTTTCATTCAGCTCCTCGTAGTATTGACTTCCCTTGATTTTGCCTTTCATTCAGCTCCTCGTAGTATTGACTTCCCTTGATTTTGCCTTTCATTCAGCTCCTCGTAGTATTGACTTCCCTTGATTTTGCCTTTCATTCAGCTCCTCGTAGTATTGACTTCCCTTGATTTTGCCTTTCATTCAGCTCCTCGTAGTATTGACTTCCCTTGATTTTGCCTTTTTGCTCCTTTCACTTTTGCCTTTCATTCAGCTCCTCGTAGTATTGACTTCCCTTGATTTTGCCTTTCATTCAGCTCCTCGTAGTATTGACTTCCCTTGATTTTGCCTTTCATTCAGCTCCTCGTAGTATTGACTTCCTTGATTTTGCCTTTCATTCAGCTCCTCGTAGTATTGACTTCCCTTGATTTTGCCTTTCATTCAGCTCCTCGTAGTATTGACTTCCCTTGATTTTGCCTTTCATTCAGCTCCTCGTAGTATTGACTTCCCTTGATTTTGCCTTTCATTCAGCTCCTCGTAGTATTTTCTTGATTTTTGCCTTTCATTCAGCTCCTCGTAGTATTGACTTCCCTTGATTTTGCCTTTCATTCAGCTCCTCGTAGTATTGACTTCCCTTGATTTTGCCTTTCATTCAGCTCCTCGTAGTATTGACTTCCCTTGATTTTTGCCTTTCATTCAGCTCCTCGTAGTATTGACTTCCCTTGATTTTGCCTTTCATTCAGCTCCTCGTAGTATTGACTTCCCTTGATTTTGCCTTTCATTCAGCTCCTTGATTTTGCCTTTCATTCAGCTCCTCGTAGTATTGACTTCCCTTGATTTTTGCCTTTCATTCAGCTCCTCGTAGTATTGACTTCCCTTGATTTTGCCTTTCATTCAGCTCCTCGTAGTATTGACTTCCCTTGATTTTGCCTTTCATTCAGCTCCTCGTAGTATTGACTTCCCTTGATTTTGCCTTTCATTCAGCTCCTCGTAGTATTGACTTCCCTTGATTTTGCCTTTCATTTCAGCTCCTCGTAGTATTGACTTCCCTTGATTTGCCCTTTCATTCAGCTCCTCGTAGTATTGACTTCCCTTGATTTTGCCTTTCATTCAGCTCCTCGTAGTATTGACTTCCTTGATTTTGCCTTTCATTCAGCTCCTCGTAGTATTGACTTCCCTTGATTTTTGCCTTTCATTCAGCTCCTCGTAGTATTGACTTCCCTTGATTTTGCCTTTCATTCAGCTCCTCGTATTGACTTCCTTGATTTTGCCCTTTCATTCAGCTCCTCGTAGTATTTTCCCTTGATTTTGCCTTTCATTCAGCTCCTCGTAGTATTGACTTCCCTTGATTTTGCCTTTCATTCAGCTCCTCGTAGTATTGACTTCCCTTGATTTTGCCTTTCATTCAGCTCCTCGTAGTATTGACTTCCCTTGATTTTGCCTTTCATTCAGCTCCTCGTAGTATTGACTTTTGATTTTTGCCTTTCATTCAGCTCCTCGTAGTATTGACTTCCCTTGATTTTGCCTTTCATTCAGCTCCTCGTAGTATTGACTTCCCTTGATTTTTGCCTTTCATTCAGCTCCTCGTAGTATTGACTTCCCTTGATTTTGCCTTTCATTCAGCTCCTCGTAGTATTGACTTCCCTTGATTTTGCCTTTCATTCAGCTCCTCGTAGTATTGATTTTTGCCTTTCATTCAGCTCCTCGTAGTATTTTTTGATTTTGCCTTTCATTCAGCTCCTCGTAGTATTGACTTCCCTTGATTTTGCCTTTCATTCAGCTCCTCGTAGTATTGACTTCCTTGATTTTGCCTTTCATTCAGCTCCTCGTAGTATTGACTTCCCTTGATTTTGCCTTTCATTCAGCTCCTCGTAGTATTGACTTCCCTTGATTTTGCCTTTCATTCAGCTCCTCGTAGTATTGACTTCCCTTGATTTTGCCTTTCATTCAGCTCCTCGTAGTATTGACTTCCCTTGATTTTGCCTTTCATTCAGCTCCTCGTAGTATTGACTTCCCTTGATTTTGCCTTTCATTCAGCTTCGTAGTATTGACTTCCCTTGATTTTGCCTTTCATTCAGCTCCTCGTAGTATTGACTTCCCTTGATTTTGCCTTTCATTCAGCTCCTCGTAGTATTGACTTCCCTTGATTTTGATTTTGCCTTTCATTCAGCTCCTCGTAGTATTGACTTCCCTTGATTTTGCCTTTCATTCAGCTCCTTCATTCCCTTGATTTTGCCTTTCATTCAGCTCCTCGTAGTATTGACTTCCCTTGATTTTTGATTTTGCCTTTCATTCAGCTCCTCGTAGTATTGACTTCCCTTGATTTTGCCTTTCATTCAGCTCCTCGTAGTATTGACTTCCCTTGATTTTGCCTTTCATTCAGCTCCTCGTAGTATTATTGATTTTGCCTTTCATTCAGCTCCTCGTAGTATTGACTTCCCTTGATTTTGCCTTTCATTCAGCTCCTCGTAGTATTGACTTCCCTTCCCTTTTTGCCTTTCATTCAGCTCCTCGTAGTATTGACTTCCCTTGATTTTGCCTTTCATTCAGCTCCTCGTAGTATTGACTTCCCTTGATTTTGCCTTTCATTCAGCTCCTCGTAGTATTGACTTCCCTTGATTTTGCCTTTCATTCAGCTCCTCGTAGTATTGACTTCCCTTGATTTTGCCTTTCATTCAGCTCCTCGTAGTATTGACTTCCCTTGATTTTGCCTTTCATTCAGCTCCTCGTAGTATTGACTTCCCTTGATTTTGCCTTTCATTCAGCTCCTCGTAGTATTGACTTCCCTTGATTTTGCCTTTCATTCAGCTCCTCGTAGTATTGACTTCCCTTGATTTTGCCTTTCATTCAGCTCCTCGTAGTATTGACTTCCCTTGATTTTGCCTTTCATTCAGCTCCTCGTAGTATTGACTTCCCTTGATTTTGCCTTTCATTCAGCTCCTCGTAGTATTGACTTCCCTTGATTTTGCCTTTCATTCAGCTCCTCGTAGTATTGACTTCCCTTGATTTTGCCTTTCATTGAATTGGCCTTTCATTCAGCTCCTCGTAAAACTTCCCTTGATTTTGCCTTTCATTAATATTTTGCCTTTCATTCAGCTCCTCGTAGTATTGACTTCCCTTGATTTTGCCTTTCATTCAAGATTTTGCCTTTCATTCAAGTATTGACTTCCTTGATTTTGCCTTTCATTCAGCTCCTCGTAGTATTGACTTCCCTTGATTTTGCCTTTCATTCAAATTGACTTCCCTTGATTTTGCCTTTCATTCAGCTCCTCGTAGTATTGACTTCCCTTGATTTTGCCTTTCATTCAGCTCCTCGTAGTATTGACTTCCCTTGATTTTGCCTTTCATTCAGCTCCTCGTAGTATTGACTTCCCTTGAGTTTGCCTTTCATTCAGCTCCTCGTAGTATTGACTTCCCTTGCTTCCCTTTTTGCCTTTCATTCAGGAGGAATTGAATTTTGCCTTTCATTCAGCTCCTCGTAATTGACTTCCCTTGATTTTGCCTTTCATTCAGCTCCTCGTAGCATTGACCATTTTTGCCTTTCATTCAGCTCCTCGTAGCATTGACTTCCCTTGATTTTGCCTTTCATTCAATATTGACTTCCCTTGATTTTGCCTTTCATTCAGCTCCTCGTAGTATTGACTTCCCTTGATTTTGCCTTTCAAAAACTTCCCTTGATTTTGCCTTTCATTCAGCTCCTCGTAGCATTGACTTCCCTTGATTTTGCCTTTCATTCAGCTCCTCGTAGCATTGACTTCCCTTGATTTTGCCTTTCATTCAGCTCCTCATAGTATTGACTTCCCTTGATTTTACCTTTCATTCAGCTCCTCGTAGCATTGACTTCCCTTGATTTTTGCCTTTCATTCAGCTCCTCGTAGCATTGACTTCCCTTGATTTTGCCTTTCATTCAGCTCCTCGTAGCATTGACTTCCCTTGATTTTGCCTTTCATTCAGCTCCTCGTAATTGACTTCCCTTGATTTTGCCTTTCATTCAGCTCCTCAGCATTGACTTCCCTTGATTTTTGCCTTTCATTCAGCTCCTCGTAGTATTGACTTCCCTTGATTTTGCCTTTCATTCAGCTCCTCGTAGTATTGACTTCCCTTGATTTTGCCTTTCATTCAGCTCCTCGTAGTATTGACTTCCCTTGATTTTGCCTTTCATTCAGCTCCTCGTAGTATTGACTTCCCTTGATTTTGCC
This sequence comes from Acanthosepion pharaonis, assembly GCA_903632075.3. Taxonomy (NCBI): domain Eukaryota; kingdom Metazoa; phylum Mollusca; class Cephalopoda; order Sepiida; family Sepiidae; genus Acanthosepion; species Acanthosepion pharaonis. The sequence continues at coordinate 466,511 of CAHIKZ030004529.1, forward strand.
TTTCATTCAAGTATTGACTTCCCTTGATTTTGCCTTTTCATTCAAGCTTCCCTTGATTTTGCCTTTCATTCAGCTCCTCGTAGTATTGACTTCCCTTGAAAAGTATTGACTTCCTTGATTTTGCCTTTCAAAGTATTGACTTCCCTTGATTTTGCCTTTCATTCAAGTATTGACTTCTCTTGATTTTGCCTTTCATTCAGCTCCTCGTAGTATTGACTTCCCTTGAGAAGCTCCTCGTAGTATTGACTTCCCTTGATTTTGAAGTATTGACTTCCCTTGATTTTGCCTTTCATTCAGCTCCTCGTAGTATCGATGCAAAAATAAATGACTGGATGGCAAGGAAAAAAATCGTTGAAATGGAAGAAAAATAGGATTTTTTTTTTAATATGGAAGTCGAGTAAGGAAATGAGGAAGACGAAGACGCAGAATAAGTTGAAGAAAATCTAAAATACATTCGTAGAAATAATACGACAAAAGTTTGAGGAGGAAGAAGAAGAAGAGAAAAAAGAATGAAGTGAAGAGAAAGAAGACCACTTCAAGGAGAAGAATTGACCGAAGAAAAAAAATGACTAGAGAAAGGATTGTTATTTAATGTCGTAAAGAAGAAGAAACAGAGAATGAATGAAGAAAAGAAAAAGAGGAGGAAACAGAATTAAGTTAAGAGAAAGAAGACGAAGAAGCGAATGGATAAAGTGAAAAGAGAGAGGAAAAGAAAAAGAAGAAACAGAGAAGAAGAAGAAGAAGAAGAAGAAGAAGAAGAAGAAGAAGAAGAAGAAGAAGAAGAAGAAGATGAATTAATTGACGAGGGAGAAGAATAAACAGAGAACGAATAAAATGAAGAAGAAACAGAGAATGAATGAAGTGAAAGAAGAAAAATAAGAAGAAGAAGAAAAAGAGAATGAACGAAGAAAAAGAAGAAACAGAGAATGAAGGAAGTGAAAGGAAGAAAAAGAAACAGAATAAATTAAGAGAAGAGGAATAATAATATAAAGAAACAGAGAATGAAGGAAGTGAAGGAGAATGAGAAGAAGAAACAGAAAACGAATGAAGTGAAACCTAATATGAAGAAAAAAAAGAAGAAACAGAGAATGAATAATAAGAATAAAAAAATAAGATTAAACAGCGAATGAAGTAAAGAGGAATAATAATAATAATAATAATAATAATAAGAAGAAGAAGAAGAAGAAGAAGAAGAAGAAATAGAAAATGATAGAAGGGAAGAGGAAGAAGAAAAAGAAGAATAAACAGTGAATAAATGATGTGAAGATGAAGGAAAAGAAGTGAGATATTATTTTTTATTAGAAATTTCATTATGACAAAAAGAAAAAAATGCATATGATTAAATTTTGCTCTCGTCAAAATATTCTCCTTTAGCCTTGATTACTGCAGCACATGTTTTTGTCATTCTTTGCAAAGTTCTTTAAAGTATAAGTTTGATAATTGATTCCATTCTTTTTTTCAAAAACTCTAAAATCTCTTTTTCATATTTTTTTCTGTCATGTTCCTCTCATGCTAATTCTGAAGTTGGTTTCAAAATTTTGAACAATACTATATATATATATATATATATATATATATATATATATATATATATATATATATATATATATATTGTATGCAAGCGTTATATTTGGGGGGTACACATGTTGGAGTAGAATATTTTTTAGAATTTTAAATTAATGTCTAATTAGAGATCGAAAGTTACAAAAAAAAGTAAATGTGATCCCCCTCGCACTGAGATGAATCGGATATACACTATTTACATCGTTCGGACTATCATCCTCATCTTTGTTGCCATATTTATCGCGACGTTTCGGCCGTTGTATGCTCCGTCCTTCTTCAGTTGGTTGAAATCTCGAACTGAACCTTTTATTTTGGTCGCTAAACTGTTCTAGTTCCACGTGCTATGTCCAATGGATGTCACTTATCAGTTATCTCCTGCTCTAAGTTCTCCACTGCCTTAACCAGGTATTGAACTCACAATTCTTTGGGTCCTGTCACTGGATCAAACCAACTCCAAAATATGGCAACAAAAATGAGGACAATAGTTCTGTCACTGGAACTAAAGAACGCCTTTATCCACTGTGCCATGTATTCTTAAGGACATCTGTGTATGAATTTCTGGGACTTATAGACTTAATGTTTTCAGCAACCATTTTTAAACACTGCTCATATTGAAATTTTTCCTGTCATCATTGCATGTTTTTTACTAGAGCTCATATTGCAATTTTCGTTATTGCTTTTCTCTGACACTTCTTATTACTAGTTACCATATTATATTCATTTCTATGCTTGGTCGGCTCAGGAGATTTTTATGGCTAGCATATGTGCTGATTCCTTAAGTTTACGAATTTTCCAATGATGTTCTTTGTCTATGATTTCAACCTGATCCAACGGTGATCTCCCTTTTCTCTCTGTATGTGGTCAGCCACTCCTGATTTTTCCACTTCCCCTCGTGTTACAGCTTTTTGGTGTTCTTGAAGCCTTACCTTACCGAAACTTCGTGATAAAAATGGCAACAAAGATGAGGACAATAGTCCGAATAATGTAAATAGTGTTTCTTGTTTAGTGTGGGAATATCAACCTTTTCATTAGGTCATTACTTTCTCGTCCAGTTACATGTGTAAGCCATTTTTTAGTTATTGCTGCTATGGAAAGCTCTGAAATATTTTCTGTCATTTTGCACAATTCTATGTTTGTGATCCTGTAGCGCCAGTTCACGATGTTCGAAAAAGTATGTTCCCCTCAAATACTACATGGTTCATTCACTGGAAGCCATTTTTAATCATTGATCCGAAAAAATATACTGTTCACAGTTTAGACATTTCAGCACGTGTTGGGCACAATGTATGACATCGATAGGAAAGTCTCTATCACACAAGGTTATTTAAGAATATAACGCAAGTTCTGAAATGAATGGTTTTGTATCATGAAGTGCTGGACAAAACTGCCCCGCGTTAAGCTTATATTATGTTCAATTTCCTCATCTCCTATAGTAATTTGGAATAACTGATCTATCATCATAATCCTCCTTGGACCACCCTATGGTTGGTCGGAACGCCATTGACAATCCCTTTCCACATTGTTCGGTCTTGCATTGCTGTCCCCAAATCCACATGCCCAGCATTGTGACTCGTGCTATAGTGTCTGGGAAAGTCAATTATCGTGAGAAGAGACTTCCAGAAGGATGCCATAGGAGTAAGGATGAGACGATTTCCCTGCCCGCTCGGTGGCATTGGCCGGCAAACTGTAATCGTTTTTTTGTTTGAGCTTAAGAGAGATTAGTCTCAGTTCTCCGTAAATTGTGTTTAGCGTTGGATGGGATCTCCAACTGATGTTCTGGATTTATCTAAGTAGATTTGTATATGCTACATCCAGTGGTCCTTCAAGACGAACAGATAATGTCCAAGATTCTGATCCATAGTGTTGGACTGGTTCAATAAAATAATGATCAACATACTGAGGCATATGAAGTATTTAACATTCTTTAATGTGACATGCAGAATTTTTATGGTGGATTCACAGTCTGTGACATCATTGCTTTCATCTTGATCCCAGGTCATTGTTTTTGTGTTGGGTAAGTATCTTGAATAGATTATGAATATTCTTGAATAGAATAGGTTAAATAAAAATAAGGTAGGAAGAAAACTGGCTGGATTTAAAGAGAATAAGGTTAAGCAACTTGAAGAAAGCCAGAACGTATTATAAATGGGTGGATGATAATGATGATCATTTTAGAGGAAAAGTACGAGGAAAAAGAAAATGAATGGATCCTAGTGATTGAATGAAAAAATAGGGACTTTTGAAGAAGTTTAATAATTTTTGAATAAGAAAGAAAGCAAACGGAAGGAGTGATAGAATTGTAAAGGAAGAAAATAAAAAAAGAAAACTCTTGGAAAATGAATGCATTGAGAGAACAGAATGAAGAACGAGAAGAAATGAATAAAGAGGTTGGTTAAACAGATGAAGATATATCATAAGGGAAGAAGGAACATGCTAAGAATAGTTGTATCGTCAAAGGAAAGATGAAGAAGAAAACAAAGTGAAGAAGAGACGAAAATGTAATGGGAGAAAGAAAGAAAAGGAGGCAATAATTAATAAAGAAAATGGCAAAAAAAGACAAATGAAGCAGAGAAAAGTGGGCATGAATCTGAGAAAAATGATAAGTGAAGAATGTGAAATGAAGAAGTTTTGAAATAATGAAGACAAAAAAGAAAATAAATTTAAAGAAGAAAAAGAACCGAACGAATAAAAGGAAAACAAAGTCGACGACTAGAAAAGATGTATAAAAATAAAGACAAACTGACAGTGTTAAAGAAAAAAAAAGAAGTGTTTGAAGAAAAGAAAAGAAAGAAGAAAAGAAACCGAAGCTGATTAATAAGCAGAAAATGAAAAATAGAAAACAAGATTTTTTTTAATGACAAATGATAAAAAAAAGATACGTATAGAATTATGAAACAAGAAAGAAGACTCTCTAGAAAATGAGGAAGAAAAAAGTGTTAGAAACAAAACAAAACGATACAAACAAAAACATCAAAAAGAAAAAAATATATATTTACATAAAGAAGAAACATTTGCAAAGGACAAGACGGAAGCATTATTGGAGATGAAAGATGGAATGAACGAGAGAAGCGGAAGGTGATGGCCATTTTGTCATCAGCAACGAGCAAGTAGAAATAAAACAAAATAAAGTGAAAGAAAATGGCGTCGCAGCGCGTTAAAGTGAACAGAATGGCGGCCATATTTCCATTGGATAATGATCGACAACAAACAGAGGGTTTTGTAGCTAAGTAGAGGGCTGCACACCCCATGACGACGGGCGTTTATCATTCGCTTCATTAGATGTGCGCAAATACTGACATTATCTTTCATTAAGACATGCGTTTGCTGTGAAACTACTGTGAAAACGAGAGTAAACGAGGTGTTCGGCGGAATGGTAGACAGCGAAGGTAGAAAGACGGGAGAAAAAAAACGAAAGAGAAGAGAAAAGAGAAAAAGAACAGGAGAAAGTAGTATTAGTAGGAAGACGGGGGAAAAAAAGAAGTACGAAGTGAAGAACAAGGAAAAGGAAGCAAAAAAAAGAAAGAGGAGGACGGCGAGTATGGTGGGACAACAGAGAAAGAGGAAGCGGTATACAGGAAAGAGATTGGGAGGCGGAGGATTAAAACCGAAAGATGTGAATGAAAAAGAGAAAGAGATAATTAGAGAGAAGAATTAAAGAAGAATGGTGACGACAGGGAGGAAGAAGAAGAGAAAGAGGATTTGAAAAAAGAAGGAGTCGGGTGAAAAGAGAATACGGAGAAGAAATGAAAGAGAAGCAGCAGGCGGATGAGAGAGAAAAGAGAGGAGGAAAGGAAAGTAGCTAGGTGAGAGAAAGAAGGCAACGTAGTAGGAGAAGAAGAAGAAAAAAAAAAGAATAAGCAAGTCAAGAATGCAGAATGTGAAAAGCGAAGAGGAAAAAAATTGTTTGAAAAGGAGAGCATCCGGCAAAGTCAAATAAGAAATGAAAACAAATCAAACAAAAGAAAAAATAAATCAAATTCCCTTCAGGAGTTTTCGCCACTTTTTCAGGTCGATTCGCCCCAAGTTTTCTTAGAGATTCCCTTTTTCTTTTGTGTTTTTTTGGTTTGTTTTTTTGTTTTTTACTCTCTTTCGGTTTCCTTATCTCTGATGTTAGTCTTCTTTTGTAATCTAAGAAAAACCACACAAGATTTGGCGCGAGTGAAGAGAACGTATCAGAAAACAGTAAGAAAATCAAACAATTTCAGGTTCAGTAACAAAAAAATGAAATAGTGGATTAAAAAGCGACAATGGTAATAATTGTCTTCAAATGTGATTATTGCTATCATCTTCATTAGCAACTTACAGGCCTTCAACATGGTCGTTAGCATCATCACTATCGATGCATGTAATCATCACCCACATTACTGCCATGATTGAACGGTGTCTTTTCCTCTTCCTACTTCCCCAGATAATAATAATAATAATAATAATAATAATAATAATAATAAAAAGGTTGAAGCAAAAATTCCTAGCGCCATCATTAGCACAATGTTAGGGAAATCTTAGAAGTGCCTTAAAAATCGCCTCTAAACGAAATCCGCTGGAAAAAATTCAATAGAACATGAACGATCTGTTACTGAGAAACACTAACGTGCATAAATAATAATACTAACAACAACGACAACAACAACAACAACAAAAACAACGATAATATAATAAGAATAATGATAATAATAATAATGATAATAAAATAATAATAATAATAATAATAGGTTGAAGCAAAAATTCCTAGCGCCATCATTAACACAATGTTAGGGAAATCTTAGAAGTGCCTTAAAAATCGCCTCTAAACGAAATCCGCTGGAAAAAATTCAATAGAACATGAACGACCTGTAACTAAGAAACACTAACGTGCATAAATAATAATACTAACAACAACAACAACGACAACAACAACGATAATATAATAATAATAATAATAATAATAATAATAATAATAATAATAATAGCCCTATTATATTTCTGATTGTCTCTTCCTTAGTATAAACTTTACGGGCTGCCAATGTAGTAAATAATGGCCTAATCTGTTTTGATTGCGTAGACAGACGGGGCAGACATATAAAAGACGCTACTTGGTTTCAGTGAGAAAATGAAAGAAATAAAAAAAAAGTGGAAAGATACAAGTGTTTAATGTCTCACGACGATAACTCATAAATAATGAACAGTTCCGTTTCGAATGCGTGGGAAGACGGAAAAGACATACCAGAGACGCTACTTGATTTCAGTGAGAAAATAAAAGAAAGAACGGAACATAGACTTGTTTAACGTCTGTTTCAGTGAAATGAAAAAGTTGTCAATTTCAGGTTTTTTTTTCATTTGTATCCTTTTATTTCCTAAAAATAACGACAGTATTCATATTTATGATTGTTCTTACAATATATTGTTAAAGTTGTTAAGCTCAAATAATTAACGATGCAATAGGGGAACTTCTATGGTTATTTATTACCGTGGAACTCGTCATGGCTTTATTCAATCATGAAATTAAGATTCATCAGAAATTTAAAATATGAAAGCCATGAAATGCTGCAACAAAAGAAAAAAGTTAAAGTGCAGTACCTGCACCAGCAGCACTCATCAGCAGGCAGATTAAGTTTAGGTTTGGTTTGGTTTGGTTTGGTTTGGTTTGGTTTACAACATATCAATCACAATGGGTTATTTAATGCCGACAAAATTTTTATTGTTGGTAATATTTTTTTCCAAAAATGTATAGCTGGTGATTTTTTTTTAAATGTATGGCTGGTAATATTTTTTTAAATGTATGTCTGGTACTTTTTTTTCAAAAATCCATTGCTGGTAATATTTTTTTTCAAAAATGCATGGCTGGTAATATTTTTTTACAAAAATGCATTGCTGGTAATATATTTTTTGAAAAATGTATTGCTAGTAATATTTTTATCAAAAATGCAATGATTGTAATATTTTTTTTTTTCAAAAATAGATTGCTGGTAAAAATTTTTTTTTTCAAAAATGCATTGCTGGTAATATTTTTTTCAAAAATGAATTACTGGTTATATATTTTTTGAAAAATTTATTGCTAGTAATATTTTTTATCAAAAATGCAATGCTTGTAACATTTTTTTCAAAAATATATTGCTGGTAATATTTTTTTTTGTCAAAAATGCATTGGTGGTAATATTATTTTCAAAACTGTATTCTTGGTAATATTTTTTTTCAAAAATCCATTGCTGGTAATATTTTTTTCAAAAATGCATTGCTGGTAATATTTTTTTCCCGAAAATGTATTGCTAGTAATATTTTTTGTCAGAAAGGCATTCCTCGTAATATATTATTTCAAAAATATATTTCTGGTAATATTTGTTTTCAAAAATGAATTGCTGGTAATATTTTTTAAGAAATGTACTGCTGGTAATAATTTTTCTAAAAAGTATTACTGGTATTAAAACCTATTTTTACATTTTCACAGTTCTTTGACCCTAAGTTTGAGGGTTAACTATTTGCACACATCTGGGACCCTAACAGGTGCTACCACTCTTGGTCAGGGTGAAACTGGGAACAACAGCAATTAAGAGGTGGTTTCACGCTCCACAAAACCTCCTGATTAGTGGCCTTGCTATCGGATGTAGTTTTTCGTCTTACCCTGGACCCGGCTGTAGTTTATCCCCATACCTAGGACGCTAATTTTAGGCTTCCAGGTTTTCAGTGAATTGTCTTACGGGTCAGTGACCCAGTGAATTTAACAGAAAATTAAAGTAGGAAAACCGGGAAATTTCCACGCGTATTTCTCGTAAAAATGAATTCCCAGATGCGACACCAGATAGGTCCTCTTGCTGCCTGTTCGTAATTGAATTCAGGTGTAAACGTATGCTTGTTTTTCTCTGGTTAATTAAGATGGACTCCAATAAATATCCCGCTCAGTCCCATAGAATTGTTGTCAGTTGTCAGCAAGAGAGACAAAGGGAATCAGAGCATAAGTAACATAACGAGCTTGTGTAAATGGATGGCAGAACAGGGTTTGGGAGAAACAGCAAAAAAGACAATTTACTAAGAGCTACATATAACAGGAAATTGTGGAGGTCCATAATCACCAACGTCCTGATGAACGCGTTACATAATATAATCACTGTGATTTAATCAAGGATGGAACTAACCCGAAATGAAGGACCTGCGGAAAATATGTAGAAACTGTAGACCTTATTATCTCAGGCTGTCCGGAAGTAACAAAAAATGAATATACCCGCAGATTTAACAAGCTAGTGAACTGGAAGGTATGCAAGAAGCACAAAATCGAAACCACTGAGACATGGTATGTGCATCAACCAGACACAGTTACCCAAAATAACGATGTAACTATCTTCTGGGACATGCCAATTTAAACTGACAGGAAATAAAAGCCAACAGACCTGATATAATCATAAAAGACAAGAAATTCAGTTACTATATGCTTATTGACATAGCATCTGAGAGAAACAAATCCATGAAAATTATCGAAGAATTGTCGAAATACAAGGATCTGGAGATCGAGATTAACAGGATGTGGAGAATGAAGACTGAGACTGAAGCAACAGTAAATGTATCTCTGGGCTTCAAAAGGAATGGACAATTTTACTAAAAGTGTCCCAGATGACATAAACATACACGTTGCCCAGAAGATCACCCTATGAGGAATATCCCATATTCTAAGAAAAGAGCTATCAATAAAATGAAAATTTTCCTATAGGGCCTAAAGACCATAGTTTGAACCTGGCTCTAGAAAGCAGGCAACATAATATACACTATTATTATTAATAATAATAATAAATACTACTACTAATTATTACCCTGATACTACACCAAACATAACTCGCATGGCTTCTGACCTTAATTGATTTGAAGTGATAACATGTATGTTTTGTTTTGGTAAATTAAGATGAGATACAGTAAATATCCCATTTAATAGTACAGGTGTGCTTCTTAGTTGCCTGACCCTAACCAGTTGGACATACCCACCAGGGACTGACGCACAATGCATGTTAGTTCATGACCAGTGGAATTAATAATAATAGTTGAACTTCCCTCCATCATGATGGTTTTTCTGTGACCAAAATGGTTATAGGAGCAGTTTACACCGAGGATAAAAGTGATACAGGTTCGATTCCTGTCAGAGGGACCCAGGAAAACACTGCATAAACTACCTAACGAGTTTGGATAAATGGAGGGAAAAACAAAATTCAGGTGAAATAGCAAAAATACATTTACTAAGAGCTACAAAGGACAAGAAATCGTGGAGAGACATAATCATCAACGTCCCGAAGGGACACGACACATAAAAGAGTAAATGTGAAAGATGCCACCCATTTTACATCATATAATAGATAATTATCGATAGAATGATCACAAACTGTCACAGGGTCTCACGCACACGCACACACAAACACACACTCACACAAACACACACAAACATACGCTCTCTCTCTCTCTCTCTCTCTCTATATATATATATATATATATATATATATATATATATATATATATATATAAAATATTTTTTATTTTATACATTTTTTTTATAGATACAAATATTTAAGTAAATGCTCTTTTTATAATAAACAGTATTAACAACATTTACCGGCCTGAATGTTGTTAATTCCGTTTATTGTAAACAGAGCATTTACTTAAATATGTGTATCTATAAAAAAGAATGTATAAACATAAAAATGTCTTAAAATAAATGTCGGTCTTTGTCCATTTCATAATGTGTGACATCATTTGTTTACATTTGGATACAAATCGAACAGTTATGAATGTACGTGAGAGAATCATGGAAGACTGTAGTTTAAAAACAGTAAAATCTACCTTGCTAACCGAAACGCTCCTCTGTGGCGAAATCGGTAAAAGCACGTCAGGCTATATGACGGTTCCGTATAGGATACAGGTTTGATTCGGACGCATATTTTCTATGAAAATTTCTCGGACATTCAGGCCGGTAAAAGTTGTTAATACTGTTTATTATAAACAGAGCATTTACTTAAATATTTGTATCTATCCAGCTACAAGAGAATGGTGGACTTTAATTAAGTCCAAAGAAGACAAAGAAAAGAAACAAGACCGATAATTATATATAAACAAATATATGTATTAACGTTAACAACAAATACAAGTTACAAGGCACATAGACAGTTCCATTGAGTGCGTGTGGTGAATATTGTGTGTGTGTGTTGTGGCGAGTGTTCCTACGTACGTGTATTGTTCTTAGCGTGTTCCCAGAATTTCGGAAACGCTGTATCTGTGAGCGCTCACATAATGGTGTTAGCTGAAATGAGAGAAGAATTACCACCTCACCCACAAGGCCTGAAGGAAAAGAGAGATCGAGCCGAAGGGTCAGCCAGTATTTATAGCCAGGGGAGAGAGACCTCTGTTGAAGAATTAAGGAACCGAGGAGGAGCTAACTCCAATATATATATATATATATATATAAAAGTGAACATTGAAGTCAACACTTAGAGGTGACAGGCTGTTTTTGCTAGACGCAATCGTCAGGCCACCCGATTGCGTCTAGCATGAAACAGCCTGTCGCCTCTGAGTGTTGACTTCAATTTTCACTTTTATATTCACACACGCTCTATCTCTGATATTAAGCACTTTATCCCATAACTATAGCACACCTTGAGACTATATTTCTTCTTCATATATATATATATATATATATATATATATATATATATATAAAGTTCGTGTGCACTTTAAAAATTTATAACTTCATTTGTATTTGCGATAGAAATAATTTGTAAAAAAAGATTAGAAAGAAGTAAATCTATATTTCAACGTTTTATTGAAATTTTATTTAAGTTTCCATATGTCCTCCATCATTAGCAATACAAAGTGTAATACGCTTTTGCAGTTCACGGAAAATATTTGCCAACTGATTTACAGTAATGCCTGAAATCACATTAATTATTTTAGCTATACTTATAACTAGGTACATTAAGCGTTATCACATTTTTTACAGATTATTTATTTTACATTTTTTACAGATTATTCTATCGCACATACAAATAAAGTTATAAATTCGAAATGGCCGTGTCTCATGGGCAGGACGAGCTCTCGTTAGTTTTGGTCGACAGTCGTCCAGGAGGTGGTATCTTGAATAAAATTACCCCTTGGCTGTTATGGATAAAATGAAAAAAATACAACTTTTAATGTTTATAAACAATAACTTATACCAGATCGGTAGTCACCCAGATAAACAAGGGCCACGCCCCTCAGAGAGGAATCAGTCTGAGGTCGAAAAATTTGTCATTGGAACAAACTCTTCCGCCAACAATGAGACACGTGGTCACCAAAACCGAATTAACTCCACCATTGGACCTGGTGACTTAATGACAAAATCAAATAATAAAATGAAAGCAAATGAAATGGAATCGTGAAAAGTATAAACAAGTCATGGCATTTTTTTTTTTTCACTGCACGGATCAGACATACCAAATATGGAGAAATATTGTAGGAACTAAAATTAAACCCTATCTCGACCCAAATATGCTTACCAATGTCTTCAGGGACATCATGAGAAATAAAAGATCCTCAAATACATAAATTGATAAGATAGAATTAAACAATCAGTCCAAACAAAAATATGGATAGAGTTGGAAATAGATAATATGATGGAGGGTGAGAAACAGACTAAATAAATGATATAAATAATGATCTTTTAGGAATAATGATCTCTTAGAAAATAATGATCTCTTAGAAATAATGATCTCTTTGAAAATAATGATCTCTTAGGAATAATGATCTCTTAGAAAATAATGATCACTTAGAAATAATGATTTCTTAGAAAATAATGATCTCTTAGGAATAATGATCTATTAGAAATAATGATCTCTTAGGAAATAATGATCTCTTAGAAATAATTATCTATTAGAAAATAATGATCTCTTAGAAATAATGATCTCTTAGGAAATAATGATCGCTTAAGAATAATGATCTCTTAGGAATAATGATCTCTTAGAAAATAATGATTTATTAGAAATAATGATCTCTTAGGAAATAATGATCTCTTAGAAATAATGATCTCTTAGGAAATAATGATCTCTTAGAAATAATTATCTATTAGAAAATAATGATCTCTTAAGAAAATAATGATCTATTAGGAATAATGATCTCTTAGAAATAATGATCTCTTAGGAAATAAAACGAAAGAATCTAGATGCGACACAAACAATTGCACTGATTCAGATTCTGTCACTAACGAAAATGAATCAAAAGACATCAGATCAGAGTTCCTCGAAAACAACAGATTTGAAATAACTGAAGGGAAAACCACATCATTCAAATAATCAAATGTCAGAAAGACACGGGCTTTCAAAAATTCATATGACAAAGTTCAATAAGTATATTGCGCAAACACATAACGTTGTATTGAAAAACATTGTTAACAGACAGACCACTGGAAAACATCAGAAAAATTAATAATGTCATATATGAAACAGCTTTAGCAGCTACTGGAAAACTTAGTGAAGGCAAATAAAAGTTTAAAAAACAGACCATTTGGAAGGCAAAATTAAAGCTAGAAATTGAAGAAATCAGATGTGATTTATCAATATGAGATGAGATTTCAAGAAATTCAAATGTTTAACACAGAAAAGGAAGAAGATGATGAGGAAATAGAAAATTAAAGCAGTAAAGTGAAGGAAATACTTAAACAAAAAATTGCTATTAAAGGCACAGTGAAGAAGACAATATGAAAAGCGTTATAGGTACTGTCGACAAAATAAGATATTTCAACGGAACCTCAATAAGCTTACATAGAAATTGTAAAAGAAGTTACAGAAGTCAAAAGCCACCATCTATTAAAGTATTGTCAAAAAATGTTTGTAAGAATATTTGGAGTAAACCAAATGAATATAAACGCAGAATGGGTCAAACGAGAAAGGATGAAAAATAAACCTGTGCAAGAATGGAATAATATAAACAAGAATAATGTTTGGCAAACTCTAAGAAAATCCCCCAAAATAGAAATCCCCAAGAAATGACAAGGTACTCAACTTTTAGCTTTATCATTTATCCCCAATCCAAGAAACTCTTCTGCAAAATATATTCATATTAATTAAGCCTTTGAGCCCAACATTCCTGAACCATTTTAACCCTTCTGTCTGAGCTCCTGTGTCAAACTTCGCAAACAATTGTTATGTCATGTTTCATGATAAATAGAATAGTTAGAAATGTTTACCCACCGTTCAACCGGTAGCTGGACATTAAGTCATTTTTTCTTTACCACTGCTCAACCGGTGGCTGGGCATTAAGTCATTTTTCTTTACCACTGCTCAACCGGTGGCTGGGCATTAAGTCATTTTTCTTTCCCACTGCTCAAACGGTGGCTGGGCATTACGTCATTTTCTCTACCACCGGTAAAACGGTGGTCAGTGCTCAAAGGGTGAATAACCCTAATGAAATGGATCCCTGAAGGTATTACATATCTCCTACCAAAAAAAAAAAAAAAAAAAAAAAAAAACGACGAAATAGATGGTCCGAAAAATTATAGGCCAATAACATGCCTGCCAAAACACGTATAATCACGTCTGTCCTGACGAACTGTACTTATTTTTTTCTCGAAACAAACAACATTATGCCATTGGAACAGAATGGATGCCGGAGAGGTTCATATGGTTGCAAAGATCAACTACTGATAAACAAAATGATCCTGGAATATAACAGGTATAAAGGTAGAAATCTCAGTAGAGTTTGGTTACATTAACATAAAACCTTTGATAGTGTGCCACACTTAAGACTTCGAAATATACAAAGTCTCCTCCTCGGTAGTAAATTTCGGTAAATATAGCATGGGACTGTGGTAAACTGCATTATAACTAAATCACTCCAAAGGATTCTAATTTTTGAATAACCGACGCGGAATATTTCAAGGAAATTTCTTGTCCCCCCTTCTATTCTGTCTCTCTTTAATTCCCCTTTCGCATGAACTAAACAGTAATATCTATGGATACCAGTTAAACAAGAAAACGTTTAATCATCTATTCTATGAATGATAACAAAGTCTTTGCCAAAGACGACAATGAGTTGAGGGGTCTCCTTAGTACTGTAAAATATTTCAATAATGATATTGATATGGATTTCGGATTAGATAAATGTGTAAAAGTAGAATTCAAGAAAATACAGAAACACACTCAACAGATTTAGATTTTGTGTTACAAAGACTAGGGAACTGGAATAAGAAGAAGACTATAGGTACCTAGGACTTAGCGAAGAAGATGGAATACAGCTTACCCAAATGAAGGAGAATGTAAGAAAGCAGTACTACAGACGTATACCGAGCAGGATTAAAAAAAAAAAAAAAAAAAAAACAGAATATTAGCCATAAACACCTTGGCGGTCCCAGCGGTGCAATATAGTTTTAACATCCTTAACTAGATCATAGCTGACATTAAGCGAACGGACGCCAACACGATAAAGCTTCCGAAGTAAACAGAGGAATATTTCAACTATAACTGCCTTACAAAACTACAACAATCGGTTTTCAAAGATACTTTAAAACTACTGAAGACTGTATGATGATTTGTGTCAAAGAACTTGAAAGAAATAAGAAAATTTATTCAGTAATAAAGGAAGCCCAAAAGGAATTTCAAGTGGGTGAAAAATGCAATGTACCAAATACAGAAACGATGTCAATATAAGCTTTTACATGGTCAATATTTTACCATACCATACAAGCCAATGTAGACAAACCCTATAGCAATCAGTGGTTACGTCATACAGGATTAAAATATCATACCGAAGGTTTTATACTTGCTACACGGGACCAATGCTTGCTAACTAGAAATTACCAAGCACACAGGGTGAAAAATTGCATTAACCCGAAATGCAGATTCTGTGATAAATATCCAACGACTGGCTATTTTATATCAGGTTGCACGGTATTGTCATCCACTGAATATAAAACTCAGCAATGTAGATTGAGCCAATATCTTTATTGGGAAATCTGCATCTTTACGGGAAAGAAACTGTAAGAAATTGGTATAAACATCACCCAAACCCGGTTAAAGAGATAGAACCTGTAACAATTTGATGTGATTTTACAATACACAGAGACAGAAAAATCAAAGCTAATCGCCCAGACATCAAAGATCAAAGACCACAAGAAGAAAAAAAATGATCTTTTTTATTGACATAACATACTCTGCAGATTGCAATTTATATTTGAAGATTTTCAAAAAAACTATCAAAATACGAAGATCTTTAAAAAAGTGGCACATGAGGACGTCGATAATTCCAGTTGGAGTTGAAGAACTCGGATTTATTGGAAAAGGTTCCGATAGACTTATTGCCTGAAAGAAATGCAAAGAAACCCATAAGTACAGGTCACACATTACAAAGAGCTTTATTTATATACAATGTGCGTGATCTTCGGATTTTTTCTTTCTTTCTTTTTTCACAAATATGAATAGTAGAAAATATCATGAAGCCACATATGACCTTTGGCCTCAGATTGCTATCCAGAAGGAAATGTGCATACAACCGAAATCCAAGGAAATAATAATAATAATAACAACAATACTAATATTAATAATAATAGGTGTGTGCGATCTTAAAGTGTTTATTTTTATTTTATTTTTTATTTTTTATACTGTTTATTTAAAAATAATGTTCAATGGAAAATGTCATGACGCCATTTCGTCCCTAAATCTCTGGTTGAGACTTGTTACATGTTTTTCCTGTAGATTCGGGTATAAATTCAGCTAGTATTTGTCTATAGTCTTAAATATAAAGCCAGTTAACTATATGTAGTATTTTATCGATCAACGTTTAAATACAGACTTAATTCAGACTAATATCTCTATCTATAAAAAGCAGGATGTGTGTGTGTGTGTGTGTGTGTGTGTGTGTGTGTGTGTGTGTGTGTGTGTGTGTGTGTAACGAATGCACGGCCGCAATTCTCGACGGATTTGCACCAAAATTTACATGCGCATGCTCCAAGTTAGCGAGAAGGCCAGGACCGACTTTGCATTTCCCAACTCTCATCGATAGTGGAAATAATCGATTTCTTCATGCTTCTACGGCAGTTTTCATGTAGTTTGCGGCCATTTTGTACTGGCCAGAGTGAGAGCCAATAGCTGGCTGCCACGAATAGGCAGGAAGATTCTATTGGCCAGCGTTAGAGCCAACAGCTAACTGACACGAATGTTAACTAGCATGCTAGCATGCAAAAAAAAAAAATCGATAGCTGCATTCGTCACAAGTGGGAAAAATTTAAAACTGCATGGCACTTTACTCCAATTGGCTCATTCACTTGCTTAAACTCAACGTTGATTCTGATTCCGCAGAACTGGGTTGAGTGTGAAAAAGTATTTGTTGTTAACATTCTTTTTCATTCAGTTTTTCCAGTTACGAGTCCTTTTTTAAAGCTGATCGTTTGGTGTTCATTTTGTTTAGTTCTTTTTTCGTAACAGATTTAATGTTTAGTATAGAGCTTAGAAAAAATTTGCAGTGTGAGATAGGTAAGAAGTAAGGCATGTAGCAACATCAGCACGGAAAAGGGCACTCCTTTAAAGGCAAGGAAGGGCAAAAATATTTTAAGTCAAGTGATAGCGATTGGTGTATGAGTCGTACGATTTTTGAATTAAGCTCGGGCAACGCCGAGCCACTCTGCTAGTATATCTATAAACTGTAGAAGTGCCAACAAATCCAACGTTCCCCTACAGAATCAATTATAGTAATAAAAAAAAAGATTTTGACATTATTAATATTTTTCAAAATGAATGTTGCCATCTCGGCCGGACCTACTGCATTAATTGCAGAGAAATATCATCCACATTTTCCTATAGTCTCAGGTACAAAGCCGACCAATGTTTATCTATAGAGACACGGATAAATTCAAATAATGTTTTCTTATAGTCTCAAGTATAAAGCTGACGATATAGTCTAGTATTTTTCCCGTCCAATATTTTACTATACACTCAATTCCGAATTATATATGTTTAGACGAAGAAGTATCAACGATTTCACTGTTTACCTAGAAAGTTAAGTAGAATAAAAAAAAATATTTCGGCATCTGGGAATATAACATCAACAATGAAGTCAAATAATGGCCACTGAATTAGAAATTGATGATAGTATTTACAAATTCTACAAACAGCATGCATTCAACACAGTTAAAGAACACAAAACAATTTTCCTAAAAACAAACGATTACTCAATCCAATTAAAAAATACCGGTAAAACCAGCATTTCATCGTTGAAAGAGAATGCAAATACACGAAATATAGTCTAGGAATGAAACAGTAGAAGCCATAAAATCCTTTACTAATATAAAAAGGAAGAATTAATGTACATTAATCCAATTTGATATTTGTGACTTATATTTGTCCATCATCAAGAATCTCCTAATATCTGCTATAAATTTAGCAAGAAATTACTGTCCCAATTAAAATCATAAAGCATACACAAAAACCTATATCATTTCATAATGGTTAATTGTAGACCAAAAGAAATAACACAAAATTTAACTGTCTATATTTCTGAAATGAAGTATTATGTACACTATTTACATTATTCGGACTATTGGCCTCTTCTTTGTTGCCATATTTATTACAACGTTTCGGCCCTTCAGTATTTGTCTATATTTCTGAGATGAGGTATTATGTACACTATTTACATTATTCGAACTATTGTCCTCATCTTTGTCGCCATATTTATCATAACGTTTCGGCCCTTCAGTATCTGTCTTATATTTCTGAGATTGGAATGTCAAACTGAACCCATTATTTCGCTCACTGTTTTTGTTGCCATAGCCATTCTAATGGATTTCGGTTATCAGATATCTCCTTTTAATTTCTGAGATCTAATTATTAACTATTTATTGAACTCGGACTCTTTGGGTCTTCTTTGTTGGATATTAATTAAAAGTTTCATCCTTTGTGCCATCTGTCCTTGATAAATATGTGATATTATTATGCTTTTTCGGAGGATGATGGGCTGGTTTTACCGATTTTTTTTAACTGGACAATAGTCCGAATAATGTAAATAGTGTACAAAATTTAACATTGCAATGGGGGCATTTGATTCTGCGAAGTTATGTGAAATTTTTGGCCCTTCAGTATTTGTTATATTTCTGAGATAAGATTTACTTTCGGCATTAAAGTAATCGGACTCTATAGAGATGAAGGTGTAATTCTCCTCTGTAAAACAAGTCCAAGAAATTTAGACCGATTAAGAAAGGAACTGTTAAAATTTTTCAAAGATCATGAGCTAAATAGTATCACCACCACAAATGATAAAGTGATCAAATTTCTCGAGGTGGCCTTGGATTTTAATTATGGTTATTACAAACCAAAGGTCTATATAACCATAGATACATCAATAATTTGCATAAATGAGTCAAAGTTAGATTATCTATTAACTCCAGTAATAAGGAAATATTTGATAAAAATAAAAATAGATATTTGAAGGCTTTAGAACTAAGCAATCAAATAATTTTAGAATATTTAGAAAAAAAAACCAAAGAAGGTAAAAAATAAACAGAAATACAGTAAGCATAAAATTATATGCTTCAATCCATCTTTTAATCATTATGTTCAAACTAATATCGGAAATATTTTCCTAAATTTAATTCATAAGCATTTTAACCATTCACTAAATAAAGATCTTTAACAAAAATAATATTAGAATCAGCTATAGCTGCATTAAGAACATCGATGCATCCATATCCCAACACCACAACATTATATTAAACAAATATATTTCCAACAAAGACAATGTGAATTTTTCTAAAGATAAATCCAACTGTCAAAAAAAAAAAAAGGTCTGTCCCTTAAACAGTCAATGTAAGACTGATAATATTGTATACCGAGCTAGCATATATTCTGGTAACGATGTTAAATTTTATTTTGGTTCCACTTAAATCATTGGAAACTTCATTTCTACCATCATCAAATGACTTTTGGTAATATAAAGTAAAAAAAAAACCCCTTCTCTCTAAAAATAAACAGAAATAAAGAATGACATCAACTCAACTTCTATCAACTGGGATATTATAACAAGAGCCAAATCTTATAACGAGAAAGAAAGAAATGTAACTTACGTCTTATTACATTTTAACCATTGGCATAAATAAAGGGATTATAATTTTAATATTAGAAAAAATTATATCTTGCATTTATAATAAACAGGATCCATATCCCAATACCACAATATATATATATATATATATATATATAACAAAGACAATGTGAATTTTTGTGTGTGTGTGTGTGTGTGTAAAAAAAAAAAAACGGTTGTGAAACCATAGATACATCAGTAAAGAATGAAACCATTATCATAAATTTAGTTATTTCTGTTACGGTTTTTTAAATTTTATTTTGGTTAACTTAAATCATTGGAAAATGACTTAATTCCTTTATCAAGTCGACCAATAGAAGGTTGACCAATCAGAAGCCGCTGAACATTGTATCCGTTTGCAATTAAAAAATGACATTATCTTTGTTTATCTATGGGAATGACCAAGAGGCAAACTTGTCCGAGAACATGACAGACGGAAGAACTACGTCTGCTACTTTCGTGCGATATCCTTGGCGATATTATACTGGGATTATAATTTTTTGTTTTAAAATTATACCTCTGGATTTATAATAAACAGGATTTGTATACATATACCTAACAATTTCGGCAACTAAGATGTATCTTCGCCATGAAAGACACCGGACTCTATACAGATAAGGATGTAATCCTCCTCCGTCAAACAAATATAAAAAATATAGACCGATTGAGAAAAGACCTGATAAAATCTTTTAAAGATCACTACTACCATTTCTAGAGTGATCAACTTTCTCAATGTGACCTTGACTTGAATAATGGTTATTACAAACCAAATACCAAAGATCTATATAACTACAGATACGTTAATAAATAAGCCAAACATCCTAATAACAATCTGGATAATTTACATAAGTCAGTCCAAGGTAGATTATCTATCAATTCCAGTCATATGGAAATATTTGATGATAATAAAATTAAAAATATAAAATCTTTAGAACAACTACCGTAAGGTTGCCTCTCTGTGCCTTTTTTTTTTAACTTCATGGTAACTGTTTGGATTAGTTCTATGCTATGGTAGCGAGACTTTTTGAATTTAAGCGCAATACTAGACTGGTGGCGAGATCTGATCAATTTACAGTTGAGCTAGCTAGATGTCGTCGTAAATTCTATGCTAACAGTTTCTTTCACGCACTTCTCGCTGGTGGAACTCCCTCATGGCGCCATTCTTTCCAACCAAATTTAATCCACAAAAATTTAAATGCAATGACAATCGCTATCTACTGTCCTCTTGATTTCTCTTTCCTCTTTCTCCTCATTGCTAATGTTTCTGTTCCTAATTCCCTAATTCCTCTACATCCTGTAACCCCTTGTGTCTTAGTGTAGATACTACCTTGCTTGGGTTGATACTGCATAAAAAAAAAAAAAAAACAAGCGCAAAGTGAATTTACAGCATTTAGGAAAAAAACAAAGAAGGTAAAAATAATTAGAAACACCGGAGGTGTAACTTTACAAGAGTTAACCCACCTTTTAATCGTAACATTCAAACGAACATTTGAAGAATTGTCCTAAATTTAATTTATAAATACTTTAATCATTCACCAACACCAAAAAAAAGATTTTTAACAAAATAATATTAAAATCCGCTATAGTAACATTGATAAGTCTATATCCAAATATCACGATATTATATTAAACATATATATATATCGAACGAAGACAATAAAGTTATTTAAAAAAAAAATGCAACTACCGAAAAAATGCAATCTGTCCCGCAAACGGTCAATGTATGGCTGACAATATTGGAGACCGAGCTCGCATACTTTCCGGTAACGATGTCAAATTCTATTTTGGTTCCACTGAAAATCTTTTGAAATCTGATTTCTACCATCATCGAATGATTCTAGGCATTATAAAATACAAAACAGAAGTGCTCTCTCGAAACATTTCTGGCAATTAAAGAATGGTGGCAATACACCCATTATTACGTAGAAAATTGTGGCAAGAGCCAAATCTGGCAATGGGAAAGGCAACAGATGTAATTTATGTCTTCTTAAATAACCCTAGATTAAAGAATAGAAACGAATTGATGGTTACATGTAGGCATAAAAATAAGTCTCTGCTCAAATACATTGATCCAGATTAAGTTTTAGCGTAAATTGTTTTTTTTTAAGATCCAGTAGTCTACCTGTATGTTTAATATAAAACATTGATATATTGATATTCACAACTTTAAAATAATGTTTGTTACACACACACAAACACACACACACACACACATATATATATATATATATATATATATGCGCGGTACTTATTGGAAAGCGCTCAATATCAGTGACAGAGATAACATATTTAGTTGCGTTGATGTGAGTTTGTGACTCTGGGTTTCATGCCCTTTGCAATCGTCAGACAAAGTTTGAGATGTTTTTGTTAAATTATGCTATTTGTTAACAGTTGAATATATGATTTGGCGCGTGTGACATTGTTTAACTGTCAATAAATTAAATAATTTAAAAACATCATCTTTCCGTCTATACATATTACGTCTTAATGTATGGGAAAATTGCGCCCTAAAGATGACTATTTGAAATTGTCGAAAGTACTTGGCATGTATCTTCCATCTGACAACAACTCGAAGATAAGGCTTTTATTATGCAATGAATTGATAGTAAGTTAATGACTTTTGTAAGTAAGTTTTGTTAGCGAAGTGATTTCGCCATTATTCACATTAACATTGCGATTTAATTCTTTGTGTAAATTGTTTTTTTTTATGATATCAAATATAACCTGCACACTATAAAAGCTATCTATCTATCTACACACACACACACACACACACACACACACACACACACACACACACACATATATATATATATATATATATATATATATTGTTTAGGCAAAAGGAAATTTACGACATCAGATCCTCAGCAGAATAATAATCAGAAAATTAAATTCTGGGGAAAACTACTATGACATTTTTAATCTACACATTGGATTATACTACATTTCACTTTAACCGATAAATACACATAACAAGAATACTATGTGCATTTGTAACTTTTCAAAATTCAAATAAAATTCTCCCTTGATCGATATGAGCAAGAACTCTAGCGTCATGGGATTGCACGCTCCAAAGGATATATTCAACTGTCAATAAATGACATAATTTAAAACAAAACATCTTTCGGTCTACACATATTTGGTCTTAATGTTTGCCTGTATGGGAAAATTGCGCCCTGAAGATGACAATTTGAAATTGTCGAAAGTACTTGGCATGTGCTTTCTATCTGAAAACAACTCGAATATTAGGATCTTATTATTCAAGGAATTGATAGTTTGTTAATTTTTCATTAAGTTATGTTAGTGATGTAATTTCGTCATTAATTACATAAGTATTGCTATTTAATTCTTTCTATAAATTGTTACTTTATGATATATATATATATATATATATATATATATATATATATATATATATATATATATATATATATATGTGTGTGTGTGTGTGTGTGCTTGATTAAAAAAGATTTAGACGTGTTTCTTTTCAATAAAATCCTTCCGTAATCATGTGTAAGCTTTCTTGTGTCATAATTAAAGACACTTTGGTCATTTTGATTCATTTTTATTTTTCCGAGTACTTTCAATATTTTCCAATATCATCAGTGTTTTGATGCCTAAGAAAAATAATTGAGTATATCTAAAATAAACTTTTCTTTTGCCCTTAAACCTATAAAAACTTCAAGTCATGTGAAAATCACAAACGCTAATTTAAAAAAAATATATTTTGTAAGAGAAATTCTTTGTGGTTGAATTTTTACAGTTGTGAATATGCTCGTGAACATAATACCAATTCCATAATTTAAAAAAATAATATAAGGCGGGGGTAACTTAATTAATAATTGAAATATTATCAGGAGGTTATAATTTATTTGTTTTTTAACTGCTTAGTTGTAACATAGACACTTAAAAGAACTATATACTATTACCATATCAGAACATTTTTATTATATTTATAATTAATTTTTTAAGTGTAGGCTTTAACTTTTTAATAAAGATAGCTTCATGAATTGGTAGGTTTTGCTTATTACTTTCTCGCTGAAGCATGCGGGTATTGTCTACTAATATTCTTCTAAATGGTGAATGTAGACAGGAATGCTTATATATGTGTTGAATAATGGAGGATGAATCATTTATGTGTAGATTAAGCTACCTTGATAACGTGATTGTTATATAACCAACATCTATATTAGCTTTTTTGTTGGAGATGACATCTCCCAAGGGATATTTAAATTGAAAATTAAACACGTCTAAATTGTTTATTCAGACATATTTAAAGGAAAATATGCTGCCAAAACATACGAAATATATATACATATATGTGTGTGTGTGTGTGTTTGTGTGTGTAATAGTGCGTGTGTATGTGTGTGTGCATAATTTTGCATTTGATCAGCAATACCTTTCATACATGTTTCATAAAAATCGACTGAAAATGCACTGTGATTAAGCGTTTTTATTAAATTTTTATTCTACTTGTATAAGAGTTTTCCTGTTTGGACATAAAGTATAAATATTTTATATCTCCGTGCGCTTCCAACAATTCTCCAAGCCAATATTAATAATTTGTTTTTAAATTTTAAATTTTTATATATGTGTATGAATTGTCCAAACACGATCAGCACGTTGTGACCGTGTTCATAGTTGAGATTTTTAAGAGTTGGCATTTTTTATTATTTAAGCTTTCATTAAATTTATCCGTTTTTTTTACATATGGAGGAGACAACTATTGATAATGGCTAAGAGCATAGTAAAAAGCGCTCGAATATATGGAACATTTGCACGTTTTTTCCAAACGTTATGTCCAGAAAAGAAAACTCTTGTACAAATGCAAGAAAAATTTAAGAAAATGCTTAATCGCTGTAACTTGTCAATCTTCTCTAATGAAAATTATATACACACACACACACACACACACACACACATATATATATATATATATATATATCCAACGAAATATGTTAGCTCTATCTCTGATATTGAGCGCTTTCTAATAAGTACCGCGCATATAATATATAATTATACGTATATATATTTATTTATATTTATATACACTTTTTCACACACACACACACACACACACACATATATATATATATATAAACATATACACACACAAATATATATATATATATATATATATATATATATATACACACACATATATATATACACACACACATATATATATATACATACACATACACACACACACAAACATATATATATATATATATACACATACACACACATACACACACACACACACACACACACACACACACATATATATATATATATATATATAAAAGTGAACATTGAAGTCAACAATTAGAGGCGTGTCCTGACGATTGCGTCTAGCATGAAACAGCCTGTCGCCTCTAAGCGTTATTTCAATGTTCACTTTTATATTTACACACGCTCTATCTCTGATATTGAGGACTTTATCCCATAAATATAGCGCACCTTAAGAGTATATTTCTTCATATATATATATATGTATATGTGTGTGTGTGTGTGTGTGTGTGTGTGTATGCGTGTGTGTAAATTTATATAAGTGTGACCGAGTACATGATACTATGTGACCCATGATTACTTTTGCCCCGTCGGCCTCCAATAACGGAAATCTGATTCTTGATTTTTGTAATTAGAGATCTGAAGAATTCTACTTCGCTTTCATTCAAAGACTTTTGGTTTCTATTGGACAAATCCTTGGATCTTGTGAAGCAGAAATAAGTTTAATCAAGCAGAGATATTAATGAAATCCCTTCTCCATTTTTGGTACTTATAGATGAGCAGGAGGCGTATTCTCTAGTTCTTCAGATAAAAAGTAAAATTAGTTCATTAATTAGTCACGTTATTGTGAAGATCTGGGCTAAAATTTTAACCCCAAAGTTATGCTGGCGCCTCCTAACTGTCTACCACGCCCCGTACAACTGTAATCAGACCATTACTCTTCTTCGAAATTATCGATATTCAAATGTGAAAATATAAATGCCGAATGGGAGAAATATAGTCTATCTTGTACTTTCTTATTTTATGTTTCTCTTTTCGTGTCTGTCAACCTCAATCAATGCATCAGTTTACCAATTAATCTACCATTATTTTTCTGATTCGATTGATGTTTACAAACGTCTTCTCAGATCAATAATCAAAAATGGCGAATGAATAATTTATATATTTAAGAAGACAATCTTTCATAAGATCCCCGGGAGACTGGCGCTACAGAATCACAAACAAAGACCTCTACCATGGAATAAAATCTAGATAGCTATCAAAGTTCTAACATCAACGTCAAAAGTGTATAGCTCAAGTAACTAGAAGGGGAAGTAAAGATATAAAGGTGTTAATTTTCCACACTTCAATAAAAAAAAAAAAAAGATTAGGAAGGAAATTCCCATCAGTACGAGAAAGAGCGATAATAGTCAATGGACGTGAGAAGTCTGTTTGAAACAAACTGTTTTAAGAGAAATATTTTATGCAATTCAACAGAAAGAACCTGAAAATTTTGGTTACTAAAGGACGATTTTTCCTGTATGGAAGCAACTATTTTCAGCATTACCGAGTATGTCTATGAACTGTATCCTTATAAATTCTTTTCAATTGATGGAGATCAGTTTATATATATATATATATATATATATATATATATATATATATATATATATTTGGACACCAACTTTTCGTTTTTCATACTTATGAAAAACAAGAAAAGTTTAATTCAATTTTTATTTAGTTTTTCCCGCGTTCTTGCATTTTTCCGATTGGTGCTAGTAAGGGAAAGTAAAAATTGTCCATATTGCCCAACATCCGAAGTGCGCTCGACCATTTCTTTAGACATTTTCAAGGGGGTTTTGTTGTAGGTGTTCTTAATTTCTATTCATGACTTGATTGTTTAAGATGTATTTTCTTTTTGTGTTGTTTTGATTACAGGTAGGAGCGCGGTCGGAATTAGACTGAGTGTCTTTCTGTTTATTAAGAAACTTTCAAGATTCCATTCCCACTGTTAAATAAGTTGAGGTTGAAAGTGGGAGAGAGCTGTTTAATATGCAAGGCCTCACTTATAGCGAGACATTACCGGTATTGTCATTTATATAGAATTTTTATATTTTCGACCAGAATGCTTCTTAAGGGTTCTTACAAATTGTGGGTAGATAGGTGTTTTTTATAGCATTTTGATCTGATAATTGACACACGATGCGCCTCTACTCAAGGAAGTGGTAGTATATATATATATATATATATATATATATATATATAATATTTTACGAACTTTGGAGACGGGTTTCTCACACCAGATCAAAGACGAAGGTCTATATAAACATATGTCCGTAAATCCTTCGTTTTGTGGGTTATGAAGTTTATGGCACTGTGTTGCCATGAGGACTAGATTACATTTGTCATTCGTGTAAATTTGTGGCTATTCTGTATTTAACGTTTAACGTGTGTAGTACAGTGTAACCCGGATATAAGAGAAACCCGGATATAAGAGAGATTTTATCTGGTCCCAAATTAGAGCCTGTGTTAATGTATATGAATTAGACCAAACCCGGATATAAGAGAAACCCGGATATAAGAGATTTATTCTCCGGTCCCGACAACTCTCTTATATCTGGGTTACACTGTAGAGAGTTAAATGAAAAGTGTTCCGTTTAACAATGGCAGGATATTCATATCGTGAGCAGACAGATTTAATTTTACATAGAGCCGGGCGGATGGTAATGAAAGCGATGCTGCGCGACTGTACTAAATTGTGTTTCCAGATCGAAGGCAAATCACCTCTTTGACAAATCAACCAGGCTTACATTTGAACCTGGATCACATGATCAGAACATGAATGTTTTGAACAGTCAATCTTCAGGATATGTGGATTTTGTGGTGGCTCGATTATTTTTATATGATGCTCAATGGGGCATTATGGGTAGCTTGTTCAGGCATTTCCGCTTTATTACATTATTCAAACTGATATTGGGTAGGAGGTAAATGCTATATTTCAAATTATTCTAAAAGCTATTGAGTGGAAGTAATGTTGAATCCATTCCCTTAGTTTTAGCTATTGCATAGTTATTTGTTAACTTTTTACTCATTTTTTATTGTTTCAGTCTACACTTTTGTGTAGCGATTCCATGTGCCATGCGTGATAAACACTTAGGCGATCGTGTGTCTTTCGATACATGACTGACGAGGCAGGTTTTTTCCCCATTTGGGTGCCATTTCTTTCTGCGGTAGCCATCCAAGGCTATAGAACTCGGTCTGTCCCGCTATTTATCCATATCTAGAAGAAGAGGATGCATACCTTACCTGGAATTCGAACTCGGCTCTCTTCAATCTGAACTGATATCCATTACCCCACCGTGACTCCTATTATTGTTTACTTTTTTGTTTATTTTTTGCTGTTGATTATTATTTTTTCAATTTACTTATTTGTGATCATGCGTGCATAAATCACACACACACACACACACACACACACACACACACACACACACACATATATATATATTCATTGATGCATTAAATAATATAGACAAGTTTTGTCTATTTATTTTAAGCAAGTTCCTTTCATATTGTCTGATATGGTTAATAACATTATCATTGAAAGACAAAAGGAAATCACCATATTGATACATGTTTAAATCCAATTTAAGCTTTCGGCTTACATAAGCCATTATCAAAGATGGCAATTTCAATATATCAACCAATACACGGACGAAACAATAATGATAGTCTGTTTTTGTTGCGTGAAAAATTTCAAAGCAACGACAAATTCTGTGTATACGAGACGCGGAAGCGATAATCGCACCGCAGCTCATGACGGCACACATAACCACGGTAGAGTGAAAACGAGAAGTATTAAGTATGGGAAGCCGTTGGTATAAACCAATGGCTTCTGTTATCAATTATAGGCATTTAACAATATTTGTGGAGATTCCGTAGTTTCTTTTCTTAAGGTTAGATTTCAACTGTTTTATGTATATAGCTTCAAGAATTTTTACTTTTTGTTTGTTGTTTTCATGTTTATATATATATATATATATATATATATATATGTGAAAAGTGAATATAAATATAAATAAATATATATATATGTATAATTATTTATATATTATATATGCGGGTACTTATTAGAAAGCGCTCAATATCAGAGATAGAGCTAACATATTTGGTTGGATAGATGTGAGTTTGTTGCGCGGTACTTATTAGAAAGCGCTCAATATCAGACAAACTCACATCTATCCAACCAAATATATATATATATATATATATATATATATATATATATATATATATATATATATATCATGACATGAAAAATAACTCACCCACCTCCAACCTCTGTGCTTGAGTTTTTATTTAGCGTAGATCTGACATTTAATTGGTTAATCAAGACACACCCACAGGTGTATTTGTAATTCTGAAGTTATGTTTCCCCCACTTTAAATTTTGGAAAAGTGGTAACACTTTGTTTTTACATTTTCTTAAAAAAATCATTTAATCACCATTTACTTAACATCGCCTGAAGGAGTACAATCATAGTGTTGAAACATGAAAAATTTTGTGTAGCGATTCCAACATGTTTTATTATAATTACATATAAAAAAATAATAATTATATATATATATATATATATATATATATATATATATATATATATATATATAGAGAGAGAGAGAGAGAGAGAGAGAGAGAGAGAGAGAGAGGGAGGCACGGTGGGGTAGTGGATATCGGCTTGGATTGTGGAATCGCAGAGCCGAGTTCGAATCCAGGTTGAAGCCATTACATTCACTTACGTGCTAATACCCTTGGAAAAGGTGTGAATCCTATTCTTCTCCCTCCAGCTAAGGTCAGACTGGGTTCTATAGCCTTGGATGGCAACTGGTCTAAGAGAAGGACAACTCTGAATTCAAAACCTGAGGGGGTTGTTTGGGGACCTTGTGGCCCGCAGTGCACCAGGTCTCTGTATTCGGCCCTTCAAAAACTGCACGAGACCTTCACCACTATAATCGAATCTAATGTGCCGGTGTCGGGCTGTCAGTTTCCTGGAAACTGATCTGCTTGACCCTCATACGGGAGAATCGATATATATATATATGGTGTCCTATAATTTAAAAAAATGATATAGAGTCATAAATATATTTATTACATAGCTAATATGCAAGAGTTCATTTTATTTTTGCGGTTTCCCTCAGGTATCTGATATCTCTTTTGCTGACGGTTGGCCTCATAATGCCGTGGACTCCAACAAATTGCATACACAGTCGAACCATACTTCGCCAAGCAATGGTCCATCGTTACAGGCTAAAGGAAATTCCGATAGCATTTTTGGAGAGCGACAGGCGCCATCCGGAAAGATGATCCTGCGTGTTGTTACAAACTTCCGTGAGACAGGCTATTCCATCTGCGTTTGAAATGAGAGAGCGACCGCAAGAATATTCTCTTCTTTGTGATGTAATATTAAAATCGGAAATAATATATTGAACTTCTGTATATCATTTATGTAATAAATATACTTGGTACTCTATGTCAATTTTATGATCAAAGTTACTTAAAATATGTCCCATCATTATGACACACACACAGGCATATGTAAGCAAATATGTGGATATATGAGGCAGGCATAATATCTCACGCACGGTGAATACTTGACCCGGCTTCTTTAATATTTCCCCCTTTTCTGGCAAGATTAATGCTGGACAAACGTACTTATAAATTTTAGATTAAAATAAAATTCTTTTTCATTTAAAATATACTCTATTTTAGGAATAGATTTTCACAACATCGCCCACATGACGCCGACGTGATCGTATTGCGAAACGGAACGCTGATCTTAAAAATTTCAGTTATTCTGTTTTGATTACTCTTATGTCTATCGTCTTTTCATGTTGACTTGATTATCGTCTAATTTTAATTATGTTTTAATAACTATGTCCTGAAGAAGGTCTACTAGGCCGAAACGTCTGACGTCTACATTGAAACAATATTAAAACAGCATACTTGCATATTTTCGGATTTTTGTTTTTCCATATTTTTCTTCACACAGACATATATATATATATATATATATATATATATATATATAAGTTTAATTAGAAAAAAAAAGACAACCTTAATGGTCAATTGATTACATTTCCTCAGGGAAATGATTTTGTCCTGGTTCTCCAGATCATATTTCTAGGCATAAAATAAAATGGTTTAAAAATTTACATCTTTATTAAGATACTGAAGAGTAATGGAGGTGGGGTCACGTGCCAGACATGTGACCTATTTAATAAGTCATTTCACAGAAAAAGGAAAAAAAAGACAAAGAGAAAAAGTGAAGGAAGAGATAAAATATGAAAGAAAACAAATGAGAAAGCAAGGGTGGGAGGAAAAAAGAGGAAAAGGAAGAAAAAGAAGAATAAATTAACATATATAGGCATATTGCGGATAATTTTAAAAATACAGATTAATATAACTTACATTTAACGCTTGACATTATTATATTATTAATAACAACTAATAGTTAAAAATAAAATAATTATGCAAATATTTAAAATCTAAAAATTTAAAATTCAAAGTTTAAAAATATGAAACTTAAAACAACTTTAAAGCAGAGTCCAATAGTGTTATAAAAATTCCAGCAAGATATCTTTAATCATTTCTGCGATACAACGATTGAAAACTTAATCTAACAATTGGACAATTTTGCTGTTACATCTGGTATATATATATATATATATATATATATATATATATATATATATATATATATGGTTTTCTGTAAGAATGTTGTAATTTTGTAAGGGTGGCGTAGATATGGCACAAGGCCGAATGTATGAGTACCCAGTGAGGATCAAACTTACTATTGAGTCATAATTGATCTAGTAAGACAACCGATGTTTAATAATGTGAATATGAACGTATTTTCGCATATGCTTATCGTCATTCTCTCTTGTATACGTGTGAGTGTGAAGCCATATTTGTATAAGTTTGCGTGCTTGCCGTGCGTGTGTGTGTGTGCGATTTTGCGTACGTGCGCATTTGTGTATGTGTGTGTGTGTATGTCTATGTGTGTGTGGATACGAGTGCGCGCACGCGCGCGCGTGTGTGATTTTCATCACGAGTTCTGCTGATCGAACAGTCCCACCGCGTGATCTTATGCAAATGCAACACGTCACGTGATACGACGTCAGCGTTCGTGGCTCTGGGCAGATATCAGTTTCAATAATGCCATTTCGAAAAGTTTCTAAAAAAATGGAGGGAGAAGGGAAGGAAGAGGGAGAGAGTGAAGGCGGAAGAAGAGACGGCGAGGGGGAGAGAGAGAAGGAGAGTGAGAGAGGAGAAAATCGTGAGGTTCATGTAGAAGAGAGAAAAGGAGAGAGAAAAGAGAGATAGAGGAAAATCGTGAGATTCACGTGGGTGTAATAAAAATGCGTGTTTGCTGATATAAAAGAAAGAATAAGAGAGAGAGAGAGAGAGAGAGAGAGAGAAAGACAGAGACAGAGACAGAAAGACAGACAGAGAGACAGAGAGAGAGAGAGAGAGAGAGAGGATGATTTGAAAAAAAATAATAGAGAAGTCTGAAGCGGTAGATAATCACCCAAGTTGAAAAATTGATAGACGTGAGTGAAAGAAAGAGTCTAACTTGAAAATGAAAGATGGTAAATACAATTGGTTGTTGTAAAAGAAAGAAAGAAAAAAAAGACTTGTACTAAAATAACAATGGCTACTGTAGTTTACAGTTAAAGAAACAAAATATAATGACTCAAGCAAACAAAAGATTTAAAATAAATGAAAAACGAAAATTGGCCTCGTTATGGGTCTTCCCGTATGGTAGCCAGGCCTCACAGTTGAAGAGTCTTCGGGCAACAGAACTGTAGTTTTACAAAAGGATAACATGGGATGAACATGTGAGTAACGACGAAGTCCTGGTGAAAATGGAAACAAAGCAAAAAAAAAAAAAAAAACTTAAAAAAAAAACACTTATACTCGGAATCCGAAAGCGATAGTTGAAATTCCTAGGGCACATAATAAGAACATAGGGCTTGTAGAATATAACACTCACAAGGTGTAATGAAGGAAATATGAACAGAGGAAAGAAATCAATAACCTACCTAACGAGATTGAATAAAAGATTTTCAGAAGAAAGATTCGGAGAAATAGCAAAAAAGGGAAAACTTACTTAGAGTTGCAAAAGACAAAAGCCATGATCGCCTTCGTCCTAAAGGAGTACATGTTTTAAAGGTGAAACTGAGAGGCAATTTGACTATTTTATTGCAAACTAACAGCATGGCCCGGCGTTGCCCGTGCTTGATTCAAAAATCGTACGACTATTACAGCAATCGCTATCACTTGACTTAAAATATTTTTGCCCTTCCTTGCCTTTAAAGGAGTGCCCTTTGCCGTGCTGATATTGCTACATGCCTTACTTCTTGCCTATCTCACACTGCGATTTTTTATGCCTATCTAAACATTAAATCTGTTACGAAAAAAGAATTTTTACAAAACGATCATCTTTAAAAAGGACTCGTAACTGGAAAAACGAATGAAAAAATGTTAACAAAATAAATTTTTTTCACATCCAACCCAGTTCTGCGGAATCAGAATCAATGTTGAGTTTAAGCAAGTGAAAAGAGCCAATTTTAAAGTGCCATGCAGATTAAAATTTTTCCCACTTGTGACGAATGCAGCTATCGATTTTTTTTGCATGCTAGCATGCTAGTTAACATTCGTGTGAGTCAGCTGTTGGCTCTCACGCTGGCCAATAGAATCTTCCTGCCTATTCGTGGCAGCCAGCTATTGGCTCTCACCCTGGCCAGTACAAAATGGCCGCAAACTACATGAAAACTGCCGTAGAAGCATGAAAAAATCGATTATTTCCACTATGGATAGGAGTTGGGAAATGCAAAAGTCGGTCTTGTCCTTCTCGCCTAACTTGGAGCA
The DNA here is from genome assembly GCA_903632075.3 of Acanthosepion pharaonis. Taxonomy (NCBI): domain Eukaryota; kingdom Metazoa; phylum Mollusca; class Cephalopoda; order Sepiida; family Sepiidae; genus Acanthosepion; species Acanthosepion pharaonis. The sequence continues at coordinate 500,042 of CAHIKZ030004529.1, forward strand.
TGCGCATGTAAATTTTGTGCAAATCCGTCGAAAATTGCGGCCGTGCATTCACACACACACACACACACACACACACACACACACACACACACATCCTGCCTTTTATATATAAAGATATCCGTTTTTCACCGAATTTTGTCTAATTTCCTATGTTTTTAATAAGGATTGAAATAAATTAATATTTTAAATTAATTCTGACTGGCCTCCTATATGACAGTGAATGCTGGACAATCTCCTCGCAGATGAAGAGACTTAAAAAATAACAGATATATATTTTAACAGAAGAATGCTGAGATTATCATGGACTGACCACGCGAGCAACGAGGAAGTATTAAGGAAAATGTGAACAAAAAGAACACTTATACTTAGCGTATGAAAAAGGCAGTTTAGATTTCTAAGTCACATAAGGCGGAAAGAAGGCTTAGAAAGTTTAATATCGACAAGACATTAAAGTCGGGTGCGATAGAAGAAAGCAGCGAATAATCTATCTAACGAATGGGTGTAAATAGTCGGTAGGACAAGGATTAGGAGCGGTAGGAAGAAGAAAAATATGGGAAAGAACGAAAAGAATCTGTCAAGTACCATAATCACTCCGGTCCTGAAGGAACACAACACAGAGAAGGCGCAGCTACTTTTCAAAAATGCTTATGGCCACATCACATTGAAATGCCAGTTCCCATACGGTCACTGACGTTAAGCAATGTCCAGCCTGGTCAGTATCTAAATGGATGACAGCTTGGGTATACCAGGTGCTGTAAGCTTGGAAGTGCGGGTGGTGTAATGGATAATGGGTCGGAATTGTTAATCAGGGAGCCGAGTTCCAATTCCAGTTGGGCCCATTATTGTGTCTTATGCAGAAATACACTTGTTAGTGAGTTATTATTAAAACGGTGATGGCGAATGAGGTCTGTGATATAAATGAATGTCATGGCGTTAGGAAGTAAAGATTATAAGGATAAAGTGTAAGGATGGCGATTGATCCTTGACGCAAAAGGGTTAAGATTTTATGGTACGAGGAAGCACCCATGTGGGGGTCTGTTCCACAAAGTTGCAGTTATTGGGGAAAAAAAAACCTTTTCGAGAGAAACATTATTCTTATATTTGGAACATAGAGGCTTACGACCAAATCATGTTGAAACACCGGTACGCGTAAGATCACCGAAGTTAAGCAATGTCGAGCCTAGTCAGTACCTAGATAGGTGACCACTTGGGAAGCCAGTTGCTGTAAGCTTGAATGTGGGAGTAGTGTAATGGACAATGGCTTCGGCATTGCTAATCGGAAAGCCGAGTTCCAATTCCTGTTGGGTTCGTTACGCGCAAATGCCCTTGAGAAATGTGTGAATCCACCTCACCACTCTGTAGCTATGGGTCAGTTAATAAGGCTTGTATCACTAAAAACATTATCTCCAAGAATAAATATACTTACAATCTGAAAAAAAAATTCTGGCTTTAAATAACCTATAAAAGGGTTGACAATCCGTAAAAAAGGAATAAATAAATTTGAATATACTGGAAATGAGGCTGAATATCAGGACAGATCTGGTTCTATAGCCTTGGATGTTAACTGGTCTACCGCAGACAGAAATGGCAAGCCACTGCAGAAAGATAAATGATCGCCTATGCGTGTATCACGCATGGGACATAACTGAGTGACTCGCGTTAGGAAGTAAAGATTATGAGAATAAAGAGTAAGGATAACGATTGATCCTTGATGTAAAACGTTTAAGATTTTAGGGTACGAGGAAGCACACACGTGGGGATATGTTTCACAAAGTTGCAGTTCTGGCGGGGGGGAAGATTTTGAGAGGAACATTCCTCTTATATTTGGAACATAGAATCTTACGGCCAAATCAAAGTGAAATACCGGTTCGCATAGGATCCCCGAAGTTAAAACAACGTCGAGCCCGGTCAATAGCAGTATGTATGCGTGACAATAGTTCGTGGCACGCTTTTAGAAGATCGCACAGCACATTACTATGCCGCGCAATGGTGATTGAGAATGACTGGGTCTTACATAATGTTTTAATTATGCCTCTTCCAAATTCATCAGAGAAGCGAACGTGACAACTTCGGACGCCAGGTGCTCTAAGCTAGAAAGTTCGACTTGTGTAATGGGTAATAGCCTCGAAATTGCTGATCGGAAAGCCCATTTCCAAATACCGTTGACTTCGTTGTATTCACCTAGCCGCAATTAACCTTGGGAAAAGGTATAAATACACAACTTCTCCCTCCAGCTATGGGTTAATTAGTAAGACTTGTATCACTAAACTATTATTATCTAAAAAAATATCCAAAAATATTTTGACTTGAAATAACCCACAATGGGTTGCTGAACCATAGAAAACGAATAAATCTTTACAGAAAACTACAATCAAAATTCTCAAGTTGTGTTTTTCAAGGTTGTAGTATAGTATGCAAATTAGATAGACAAATATAAATAGAGAACAACTGGCGAACATAGGGTAGCTATGCCTAGCAAACCCGCTTTTTCTTCAGGACACGGAGAACTGTACTACGTCTACTAATACGCAGAGAGATATGCAAAGCATACCAAAGGTAAAACCTTTCATTCACTTATCTTATAGGAGAATGATGTTGCAGTCTTCGCATATATTTAATATGAATGGTTGATAGATTCCAAACCTTACATAATTAAACGGCTTTCTGAATGACAACGTGAAATAGTTTGACTATATGTTAACATACAGTTTTTAAAATTTAATAAGTACCAAAAATCTGGCATATATAGATTCCAGATGTGAGGTACGTCGGAATTTTATCACTGTCTCTATGTGCGGAAGACAAGAAAAATGGCTGCTAAATTAAAATGGAATGATGAAAAAAATAAAAATAAAATAAAATAAATGAAACAAAACAAACAAAAAAAACGTAAGAAGAAAGAATAAAAACCAAATAAACCGAATATGGCTCGTTGTCCAGCCAACTTCAGTAAATTTTATGATTTTTGACATCTATCCAAACCTTTGTCTTCATTCGCCATTAATCGAAACAAAAAAAAAAAAAGAAGCATTCGACTATGAAATCAACTCGCCAAATCTTGTCTCGGTTTGTTCTTGGGCTGATGATTATTCCAACAATGGCTACATCAATATCAGAATACAGGTTTCACCCGCTCTACGTTAGTAGTGTTCGTATGAAACATTTCCTCAGCTGAAATGACGTAAAGCGAATAAGCAGTGACCATGAATTCATATAGGAAAAAAATTAAGCGTTCCCAGACGCCTCAAATAAACTTGCTTGAGATTCTCAATTACACTGACATGCAGATTTATGGCAGACAATATGTAGAATTTATTGAGTACTAACAAAAACTGTATTTTAGAAAAAAAAATCGTATCTCTACAGTCGAGCACAATATTTCTAAACCTTTTAAAGCAACGGGACATTTAGGAGAAAATTAAAATATCACGACACACTTAGCAATTTTTAAAAAATAGGATACATTTAAATGTTATGAAATAAAACGATACGTTTAAAAATAGACATAAATTTGAAATTACCTTGTTAATTAAAGTATAAATATTAATTCATAATTCAATATACCTCAATGTTGAATTAAACAAAGAATGTTGAATATGTCAAAAAAGGTTAATATTAATTTATTTAAACAAAGGAAACATTTTAAACGTTATATTAAAGAAAATGAAAATACTTTTTAAAAATGAATACTAAAATAAAACAAAAAATAACATAATTGAATAATAGTGAAAATAATTATTTGAAAAAATAATAATTTAACACTTACTCATTTATTTAAGTACTAACATTGTACCATTATAACTTCCACATACACATCCTTTTGCAAATTAATTGAAACAACCGGTTTAGTGTCCTTTGTTTCAGCATTCGTTCAGTTTTAGAGTCACTGGACTGATAGGGTGTAATCGATTTCTATTTTTTCTTCAGATTTGGTCATTTTCAGTGGTGTGCAGTAATATTAATCTGTTTTCGGGGAGTATGATGAAATTTGTTTGATTTTGAAAAATATGGCGTCATCTGTCATTGCATTAGATTTTCATCACGCCCAGACACTACTGACACGACTGTCGATTAGTTGTCCTACGGACATTGTCTGCGATGAACGTTACTAGAAAAAAAGGGTACAGAAATTGGTAAAGATGCACGAACACACTGGAAAACCTTAACAATGAGCAGATCAAAGTAATATCGACTGGCTCGGAAATTCGACTGATTTAAATCAAATCCAAAATCTGTGGTCAATCTGCAAGGAACGACTTCTTGGAATGGTCATACAAAGTATTAACATGTGCACAGGGTCAGGTTTAATTGGAAAAATACGGAAAAAATGTAAATAATAACTTCTTTATTAGTTTTGTTTCAATTAATTTGCACAAGGGTGTATATGTATGAGCGATAATATTTCGTGGTGCACTTTTAGAGTATTGCGTAGCACACTCGTTTGCAGCGGCATGATGGCTGAAAATCACTAGTCTAGCATAATGTTTGAATTATGTCTCTTCCAAATCACACATTGAAGCCAACGTACCTCTAATGTCTCCATCGAAGCAGGCTGATATTAAAAAAAACAAACAATTATTTTCGTGTCAAGGAACGCCAAAAGAAATGTTCACATATAAAGTAATGTTAAATTCTATCTCTATTTACCCCGTTTACACACAAACAATGACGTTGGGAACTTGCATATACAGGTTGTCCATAAAGTTCGTGTGCACTTAAAAAAATTATAACTTTATTTGTGTTTGCGAGAGAAATAATTTGTAAAAAGGATTAGAAAGAAGTAAATCTATATTATTTTAAGGCTTTTTTTAAAGCATTTCACCCCAAGCAAGGCGGGAAGCCACTAGGACGCAAGGGGTTAGAGAAAATTTAGAGCAAGATCAGATAGAAGTGAGAGAGGAAAAGATGAGGAGAAGCGTAGATCAAGGCAACTGGAGATGTCGATTGACATTATACTTGAATAGCTGGAGATTATAGCTCTCAGGGAAACTGGAATAGGGAAGGGAGTTCCACAGGCGAGAGGTGCGAGACATGAAGCTATTGGAGTAGAAGAGACGGCTACATTTAGGAGTTTCGACAGTGAAAGGGTGAGAGCGGGATGTCAGCCTCATAGGGCGCTTGAAATCATGGAGTCTGCCATGAAAGTATTTGTAAAACAGACAGAGAGAGGCGACGGCGCGTCTTTGAGAAAGCGACTGCAGACGAGATGCCAGAGAAGGGCCAATTATATTGCATATCCGCCTCTGGAGCCTATCAAGAACCCCGAGGTAAACAGAAGGTGCCCCAGACCATATATGGCAGCAATACCCCATGCAAGGGCGAATTGTTGATTTGTAGATCTGGAGGATCGATTCCGGGAGAAAAATTTCCTGGTGCGGCACAGGGAGCCAACTTTCCTTGCGGTGGACGAAGCAATTGACTCAATGTATTTGTTCCATCTCAGATCAGCAGTCAACATGAGACCGAGCAGCCGCAGAGAGGTGCACTCGAGAAGTTGAGCGTTAAACATTCTAATTGAGGGCAGGGAAGGATCTCTGTGGTGATTAATAGAGAGCAGTTTTGCTTTTGAAGCGTTAAAGTTGACCAACCAATTCCTTCCCCAGTTCAGAACTGATTGGAGGTCCTTTTCGAGACGCAGATGTCATCCGCGTAGATGCCAACTTGGGAATTTATGGCGTCAGAAGGTCATTTATGTAGATAAAGAATAGAGTGGGGCCTAGGATGGAGCCTTGAGGAACACCTGCGTTCGTGGGATAGGAACTGGAGGAGAATCCGTTGAGAACGACCTTCAATTCACGGTTTGACAGGAATGATTGTATTAGGTCAAATAATCGACCCGTAATATCATAACCCTGGGGCTTGCGAAGAAGGCCGGCATGCCAAACCCTATCAAATGCTTTGGAGATGTCACGGCACGAGCTTCCCCGTTATTTTGAAGAGCTCGGTAGACAGTTTCAGTGATGGCCGTAAGCACATCAGCTGTAGATCGGGCAAAGCGGAAGCCATATTGCTTGTCTGAGAGCAGATCATGGGATGTGAGGTGGTAAACCACCTCGGTATTGATTAGGGCTTCGAAGACTTTGCCGAAGAGGGGTAGGAGACTGATATGACGGTAGTTGGAAGGGTCAGAGGGGTCGCCGGAGTTCTTTAAGACAGGAACAATCGAAGAGGACTTCCAGCAGTCAGGAAAACAAGATTCCTTGAGGCAGTAGTTGTATAGTTTCGAAAGGGCGGGCACCAGTTCAGGCTTGCATTTCTTCAAGACAATGGCTGGTATCCCGTCACCACCACTAGCCTTGTTGGGGTCTAAATTGGAGATAACGCCCAATACCAAATATGGGGTTATGTGTAACGCCCTCAATAGGGCCTCAGTTCATTAAAATTTTATTTAAGTTTCCACACGTCCTCCATCATTAGCAATAAAAAGGGTAATACGATTTTGCAGTTCACGGAAAATATTTGCCAACTGATTTACAGTAATGCCTGAAATCACATTAGTTATTTTAGCTATACTTAAGAATAGGTACATTAAACTTTATAACATTTTTTACAGATTATTTCTATCGCAAATACAAATAAAGTTAGAAATTTTAAAAGTGTAAACTGACTTTATGGACATCTTGTATATAGCATAGGTCAAATTATATTCTGCATACCAATGGTGAATTTTTAAGCGTAGCTTAGATGTGTCCCAAAACCGAAAGTACGAGGCACTCACTGAAGATCGAACTCACTATTTAGTCGTAATTTATCTAGCGAGACAAGCTTGTTAACCATTGTCATGATCACATCTTGCTGACTAGCAATTCACGAAACCTAGCTTAGATGTGGCATGAGAATGAATATGTGGGGTACTCAGTGTGTATCTACTCACTACACAGTCGTAATACATTATGTATGTCAATGGTTTCAAAATAAAGCTGGTAAAATTGTCAGGATATACGGATATACCGTGAAATATTCATCTTATCCGCCCTTATTCAAAATATCTGCTTTTATATATAAACAAATATATATATATATATATATATATATATATATATATATATAAATTAAAATAAAATCCAAGCGATGTAAAACCATAGAAATATCTTTCATTTACACAATATCCCATAAGCCTGAGTCGTTCTGGGTATGACAATAAACTACATCCGGCAGAAAGGCCTTTGGGAGGTTTTGAAAAGCGTGGAAGCCAATCTTAATTGCTGTTGATCCCGAGTACACCCTGACACAAAATGGTAGCACCTGTTACAGTTCCACCTCTGGGTAAAGAGTGAACTCTCAGACGGGGGCCTAAATATTATTTTTCTAAGGTTTTAGCTATCTATCTAATTTTTTTATGAAGTATAACATAATAGTATTTTTTTAATATACAACAATTGTGAATATATATGAAGAAATATACACTTAAGGTGTGTTATATTTATGGGATAAAGTGTTCAATATCAGAGATAGAGATAGATGTAAATATAAAAGTGAACATTGAAGTCAAAAGAGGCAACAGGCTGTTTCATGCTAGACGCAACTGTTGACTTCAATGTTCATTTTTACGTATATATATATATATATATATATATATATATATATATATATATATATATATACAGTGTAACCCGGATATAAGAGAGTTGTCGGCACCGGAGAAGAAGTCTCTTATATCCGAGTATCTTTTATATTCGGGTTTGGTCTATTATATATACATTAACAGAGGCTCTAATTTGGGACCAGAGAAAATCTCTCTTTTATCCGGGTTTCTCTTATATCCGGGTTACACTATATATATATATATATATATATATATGTGTATGTCTGTGTGTATGTATTAGATTTTTTGCGGATGAAAATGAAAATGCCAGTTAATTATATACATACTTAAACATTCACAGATAGATAGATAGAAAGAAAGAAAGAAAGAAAGAAAGAAAGAAAGAAAGAATTAAGACAGATAGGGAGGTAGAAGAAATATATGAAATAAATGAGATGGATAGTCTTGTGAGGCAGAATACTTCCCTACATGATTGAACTCGGCCTTCGGACGAAAAAGTTAATAATACACCTACATCAAGAGGAGTAGCAGGAGGAGCAGTAGCATCGGTAGCTTTTGCTGAAAACAGACACTCATTCAACACTAAACATTCTCTTCCCTAGTCTCTATCCTACATTATGTTTCCCTGTACCAAAAGATAATAAATTTGTTAAACAAATTTCAGTTTTCTACTGTTATTTTTGATAACTCAGTTACAAGAGATCGATCAATCGATAAATAGACAGACAGACAGACAGTCAGTCAGTCAGATAGATAGATAGATAGATAGATAGATAGATAGATAGATAGATGCATACAATACACACATACAAGCATACAAGTTGTCACGTTATAACGGTTTTATAATAGAATAGATTTGAAATTCAATTGGTTTCATTGACTGGAGATATATTTTAATACACACGCACACACACGCGCGCGCACACACACACACATATATATGTGTGTGTGTGTGCATGTGTATACACAGGGTGTAACAACAATATTGTATATATATAAATTATATATATGATATGCATAATAATATATATAATATATATATATATACATATATAATATAAATCTCTCTCTCTATATATGTATATATATAAATTATATATATGATAATATATATATATATAATAATAGTGGTCAATATATATATATATATATATATATATATATATATATATATGTATTGACCACTAATATTATATATATATATGTATTTGTCCCTTCGAATATTGTGGATGGTCCTGCACGAGGCCTTCACCACTATAATCAAATCTCATGTGCCAGTGTCGGGCTGTCGGTTTCCTGGAAACTGTTCTGCTTGACCCTCATACGTCGAATCTCAACGGGAAAATCGATTATTATATATATATATATATATATATATATATATATATATATATAATTAAATTCCCAAGATGATAGAATCCAGGTAGAACACAATGTCTAGGACAGAATAATAATATAATAAAAAAGATCCAATTCATCAGACCTACAAATTCAAAAAGAAATCGGAAAATATAACTCCGGGTATAAAAAAAAGAAATTTTAGTGAGTGTTTATGTGTGTGAGTGGGAAACAAGTATGCGAGGAAAATGTATGAAAGCTCTAGAGAGAGACGTAATAGAAGAAAGAAGAACAGGAAAGACTAAAGTTGAAGGTGGGATTAAAATTTAACAGAGACAAGTTTTAAAGAGATGAGTTAAACAACTTTTTAAATGAGTGAGATACAGATAAATATGAATTATTTTTCGATGCATAATTCGCTATCGAAGAGCTGACCTAAAATTAAAATTAAAAAACAGACGCCGGAATGGTGTTTATACATTTGTGGTGACACTACGCACAATAAAAAAAAATGTTATGATCTAAACTTAAAATCCAGAAGAGGAGAGAAAGGGAGGGAAAAAAATAAAAAAAACTGGGGTGGGGGGTGCAAAGTAAAAACGAAGTGCATTTATAAGGTTTATAAGGGAACCGAAGTATATTCAAGAAAATTTGACAAAGCAAGTAATATCACCTACAGGTTATAAATCTAACATAATCATATACAATTTAACGAATATTTAATCTAGTATGAACCTATTATTTATATGCCCCAAAACACAAACGTAGATATACACATACACAACATGTCTATATCTACTCATATATATATATATATATATATATATATATATATACACACACACACACACACACATATATATATATATATATATATAGGATTGGTGTATACGGAATAAATTCCAACAACCAACAATAACTATTCTGAAAAGAGTGCTCAATAAGGAGTAATTTTATAACATATTTATGTTATAATCTTTAAATAAATAATTATATACATATATATATATATATATATATATCCGTGTGTCAATTTATTGAAACAACTGATTTACTTTCTTTTGTTTCACCATACGGTCGGATTCTAGAGCCACTGGAGTGACAGGGTGTAATCGATTTCTATTTTTTCCTCAGATTAGATAATTTGCAGTGGTGTGCAATAATCTATCTATCTATCTATATATATATATATATGAAAAACACTGCGTTGTCAGCGATTGCATCAGATTTTCCTCATGCCCAGGCCCTATTGTTTTGACTGTCGATTAGTTGTCCTATGCCCATTTTGTGCGATGGACGTTACTCAAAGAAAGCGTACGAAAATTTGTTATGCTCCCCAAACTCGCTGGCAAGCCTTACCAGTGAGCAAATCAAAGTACTGTAAATTTGGCCGCAAACTCTCTTGATTTAAATCCAATTGAGAATCTGTGGTCAATCTGCAAGGAACGACTTCGTGGAATGGAAGTATTAACATGTGCATTACGTCATGTTTAATTGGAAAAATAGGAAAAAAAATATAATCAATAACGGAATTATTGGTTTTGATTCAATTAATTTGCACGAGAATTTGCATGACAATATTTCGTGGCACGCTTTTGGAGAATCGCGTGGCACTCTGGTTTGCCGCGGCATGGTGCCTTAGACTAAAATTGTCAAGGATAATATTTGAATTTTGTCTCTTCCAAATCACTCGCAGAACGTATCTCTAACGACTTCATTGAAGCAGGCTGGCATTTTAATTAATTATTTTCGGAGTAGATGCTGTAAAATTTGTCTATAAAAAAAGTATATAACTTTCATTTTCCGTATCATTCACTGCAACATATATACATATATACTCGTATGTCTAAACCATATATACCATTTGTTGAATTCTAAATGTTCCTTGTATAATAAATTTAAATAAAATATGATATAATAAATATCCGAAGCGTAACAATAAGCTGAATGAAAAAATGCAAATCTTTAAATATTAATTATAAAGTAAATCCAAATTTTAAATAGAGATAAATTTGAAGCAAATGAATATGTTGGGACTGTTTAATATAATAATAACAAATATTCTATAATTCTGGCATTAAAAAGAATAATTCGCATAAATTCATTCATTTTTAGAGATTTAGTATTGACCATTTGATCTTTTACTCTTTTTACAAAACTTCGGTAAAATGCCACGTTTCGTCAGCATCATATGAGGATTGAACCCGAGCTGAAAATATAGAAAGAAAATAAGATAAGAAATATTCTCTAGTGAATGCGACGTGATGAATTGGAATCGAATTACAAGAAATCAAGAATGTGATACGTTATCATTAGCCTTGGGCGAACGGAGACGCGTTGATGACGATAAAAAATGAAAACAATGTATACAAGATCAAAATGCAGTCGGTGCTAAAGTAGATACACAACTATAGTTTCATTTTTCAGGCTACTACAATTTCATATATCACTAAGCATCCATTAAAATAAGTAAAATTTATGCGTTATCTATCTATCTACCTAATTTCACTTTGTTCATATCAATTTCACTTTGTTCATATCTATCTATCTATCTATCTATCTATCTATATATCTATCTATCTATCTCATTCTGTTACTATCAATCTATCTATCTATTCAGATTTAACAGATCAATCTGTTTAGATTTATCTATCTATCTCACTTTGTTCATATCTATCTATCTATCTATCTATCTATCTATCTATCTATTTATCTATCTCATTCTGTTCCTGCATATCGCCCTCTCCATATCTATCTATCTATCTATCTATCTATCTATCTATCTATCTATCTATCTATCCCAGTCTGTTCAGATTTAACTATCTATCTCACTTTGTTCATATCTATCTATCTATCTATCTATCTATCTATCTATCTATCTATCTATCTATCTATCTCATTCTGTTCCTGTATATCGCCCCCTTTATATCTATCTATCTATCTATCTATCTATCTATCTATCTATCACAGTCTATTCATTATCTATCTATCTATCTATCTATCTATCTATCTATCTATCTATCATTTATTGATATCAAAATAGATGGGATATGGTGAAAAAAAAAAGAATAAATAAATGAAAATAGAGATGACATATTTGTTCTTTTATCCTAAAAATATCTCGTTTTTGAAGAAGCTTTAATAAAAGTGAAACATGTTAGATTGATAAACATTTCCTATTTGTTCTTTATCCTATCCTATCATATCTCATTCTCTGATGAAGCTTTAATAAAAGTGAAACATGTTAGATTGATAAACATTTTCCTATTTGTTCTTTATCCTATCCTATCATATCTCATTCTCTGATGAAGCTTTAATAAAAGTGAAACATGTTAGATTGATAAACATTTCCTATTTGTTCTTTATCCTATCCTATCATATCTCATTCTCTGATGAAGCTTTAACAAAAGTGAAACATGTCAGATTGATAAACATTTCCTATTTGTTCTTTATGCTATCCTATCATATCTCATTCTCTGATGAAGCTTTAATAAAAGTGAATCATGTTAGATTGATAAACATTTCCTATTTGTTCTTTATCCTATTCTATCATATCTCATTCTCTGATGAAGCTTTAATAAAAAAGTGAAACATGTTAGATTGATAAACATTTCCTATTTGTTTTTTTATCCTATCCTATCATATCTCATTCTCTGATGAAGCTTTAATAAAAGTGAAACATGTTAGATTGATAAACATTTCCTATTTGTTTTTATCCTATCCTATCATATCTCATTCTCTGATGAAGCTTTTATAAAAAGTGAAACATGTTAGATTGATAAACATTTCCTATTTGTTTTTATCCTATCCTATCATATCTCATTCTCTGATGAAGCTTTAATAAAAAAGTGAAACATGTTAGATTGATAAACATTTCCTATTTGTTTTTTATCCTATCCTATCATATCTCATTCTCTGATGAAGCTTTAATAAAAAGTGAAACATGTTAGATTGATAAACATTTCCTATTTGTTCTTTATCCTATCCTATCATATCTCATTCTAAACATTTGATTTGTTCTTTATCCTATCCTATCTCATTTAATAAAAAGTGAAACATGTTAGATTGATAAACATTTCCTATTTGTTCTTTATCCTATCCTATCATATCTCATTCTCTGTTGAAGCTTTAATAAAAAGTGAAACATGTTAGATTGATAAACATTTCCTATTTGTTCTTTATCCTATCCTATCATATCTCATTCTCTGGTGAAGCTTTAATAAAAAGTGAAACATGTTAGATTGATAAACATTTCCTATTTGTTCTTTATCCTATCCTATCATATCTCATTCTCTGATGAAGCTTTAATAAAAGTGAAACATGTTAGATTGATAAACAATTTGTTCTTTATCCTATCCTATCATATCTCATTTGTTTTAATTCATGTTAGATTTATTTCCTATTTGTTCTTTATATCCTATCATATCTCATTCTCTATTTGAAGCTTTGTAAAAAAGTGAAACATGTTAGATTGATAAACATTTCCTATTTGTTCTTTATCCTATCCTATCATATCTCATTCTCTGATGAAGCTTTAATAAAAGTGAAACATGTTAGATTGATAAACATTTCCTATTTGTTCTTTATCCTATCCTATCATATCTCATTCTCTGATGAAGCTTTAATAAAAAGTGAAACATGTTAGATTGATAAACATTTCCTATTTGTTCTTTATCCTATCCTATCATATCTCATTCTCTGATGAAGCTTTAATAAAAAGTGAAACATGTTAGATTGATAAACATTTCCTATTTGTTCTTTATCCTATCCTATCATATCTCATTCTCTGATGAAGCTTTAATAAAAAGTGAAACATAGATTTACATTTCCTATTGATAATCATATCTCATTCTCCTATTTGATTTCATTTTATTTGTTCTTTATCCTATCATATCTCATTCTCTGGTGAATCTTTAATAAAAGTGAAACATGTTAGATTGATAAACATTTCCTATTTGTTCTTTATCCTATCCTATCATATCTCATTCTCTGATGAAGCTTTAATAAAAAGTGAAACATGTTAGATTGATAAACATTTCCTATTTGTTCTTTATCCTATCCTATCATATCTCATTCTCTGATGAAGCTTTAATAAAAAGTGAAACATGTTAGATTGATAAACATTTTCCTATTTGTTCTTTATCCTATCCTATCATATCTCATTCTCTGATGAAGCTTTAATAAAAGTGAAACATGTTAGATTGATAAACATTTCCTATTTGTTCTTTATCCTATCCTATCATATCTCATTCTCTGATGAAGCTTTAATAAAAGTGAAACATGTTAGATTGATAAACATTTCCTATTTGTTCTTTATCCTATCCTATCATATCTCATTCTCTGATGAAGCTTTAATCAAAGTGAAACATGTTAGATTGATAAACATTTCCTATTTGTTCTTTATCCTATCCTATCATATCTCATTCTCTGATGAAGCTTTAATAAAAGTGAAACATGTTAGATTGATAAACATTTCCTATTTGTTCTTTATCCTATCCTATCATATCTCATTCTCTGATGAAGCTTTAATAAAAAGTGAAACATGTTAGATTGATAAACATTTCCTATTTGTTCTTTATCCTATCCTATCATATCTCATTCTCTGATGAAGCTTTAATAAAAAAGTGAAACATTTAGATTGATAAACATTTTCCTATTTGTTCTTTTATCCTATCCTATCATATCTCATTCTCTGATGAAGCTTTAATAAAAATGAAACATGTTAGATTGATAAACATTTCCTATTTGTTCTTTATCCTATCCTATCATATCTCATTCTCTGATGAAGCTTTAATAAAAAGTGAAACATGTTAGATTGATAAACATTTCCTATTTGTTCTTTATCCTATCCTATCATATCTCATTCTCTGATGAAGCTTTAATAAAAGTGAAACATGTTAGATTGATAAACATTTCCTATTTGTTCTTTATCCTATCCTATCATATCTCATTCTCTGATGAAGCTTTAATAAAAGTGAAACATGTTAGATTGATGAACATTTCCTATTTGTTCTTTATCCTATCCTATCATATCTCATCCTCTGATGAAGCTTTAATAAAAGTGAAACATGTTAGATTGATAAACATTTCCTATTTGTTCTTTATCCTATCCTATCATATCTCATTCTCTGATGAAGCTTTTTAATAAAAAGTGAAACATGTTAGATTGATAAACATTTCCTATTTTTTCTTTATCCTATCCTATCATATCTCATTCTCTGATGAAGCTTTAATAAAAGTGAAACATATTAGATTGATAAAGTTTCCTATTTGTTCTTTATCCTATCCTATCATATCTCATTCTCTGATGAAGTTTTAATAAAAGTGAAACATGTTAGATTGATAAACATTTCCTATTTGTTCTTTATCCTATCCTATCATATCTCATTCTCTGATCTTTAATAAAATGAAACTTTAGAATAAAATTTGTTCTTTTTATCCTATCCTATCATAATTCTGATGAAGCTTTAATAAAAAGTAAAACACATGTCTGATGAAGCTTTAATAAAAGTAGATTGATAAACATTTCCTATTTGTTCTTTATCCTATCCTATCATATCTCATTCTCTGATGAAGCTTTAATAAAAGTGAAACATGTTAGATTGATAAACATTTCCTATTTGTTCTTTATCCTATCCTATCATATCTCATTCTCTGATGAAGCTTTAATAAAAAGTGAAACATGTTAGATTGATAAACATTTCCTATTTGTTCTTTATCCTATCCTATCATATCTCATTCTTTAATAAAAGTGAAACATTTAATTGATAAAAATTTGTTCTTTAAATCATCATTCTTAGATTGATGAAACATGTTAGATTTAAACATTTCCTATTTGTTCTTTATCCTATCCTATCATATCTCATTCTCTGATGAAGCTTTAATAAAAAGTGAAACATGTTAGATTGATAAACATTTCCTATTTGTTCTTTATCCTATCCTATCATATCTCATTTCTCTTTAATGAAACATTTATTGATAAAAATTTGTTCTTTATCCTAAATATCTCATTCTCTGATGAGCTTTTAAAAATGAAACATGTTAGATTTAAACCTATTTGTTCTTTATCCTATCCTATCATATCTCATTCTCTGATGAAGCTTTAATAAAAAAGTGAAACATGTTAGATTGATAAACATTTCCTATTTTTTTTATCCTATCCTATCATATCTCATTCTCTGATGAAGCTTTAATAAAAGTGAAACATGTTAGATTGATAAACATTTCCTATTTGTTCTTTATCCTATCCTATCATATCTCATTCTCTGATGAAGCTTTAATAAAAAAGTGAAACATGTTAGATTGATAAACATTTCCTATTTGTTCTTTATCCTATCCTATCATATCTCATTCTCTGATGAAGCTTTAATTAAAGTGAAACATGTTAGATTGATAAACATTTCCTATTTGTTCTTTATCCTATCCTATCATATCTCATTTTCTGATGAATCTTTAATCAAAGTGAATCATGTTAGATTGATAAACATTTCCTATTTGTTCTTTATCCTATCCTATCATATCTCATTCTCTGATGAAGCTTAAAAATGAAAAAGTGAAACATGTTAGATTGATAAACATTTCCTATTTGTTCATTTTATCTTTTATCCTATCATATCTCATTCTCTGATGAAGCTTTAATAAAAGTGAAACATGTTAGATTGATAAACATTTCCTATTTGTTCTTTATCCTATCCTATCATATCTCATTCTCTGATGAAGCTTTAATAAAAGTGAAACATGTTAGATTGATAAACATTTCCTATTTGTTCTTTATCCTATCCTATCATATCTCATTCTCTGATGAAGCTTTAATAAAAGTGAAACATGTTAGATTGATAAACATTTCCTATTTGTTCTTTATCCTATCCTATCATATCTCATTCTCTGATGAAGCTTTAATAAAAAAGTGAAACATGTTAGATTGATAAACATTTCCTATTTGTTCTTTATCCTATCCTATCATATCTCATTCTCTGATGAAGCTTTAATAAAAGTGAAACATGTTAGATTGATAAACATTTCCTATTTGTTCTTTATTCTTTATCCTATCCTATCATATCTCATTCTCTGATGAAGCTTTAATAAAAAGTGAAACATGTTAGATTGATAAACATTTCCTATTTGTTCTTTATCCTATCCTATCATATCTCATTCTCTGATGAAGCTTTAATAAAAGTGAAACATGTTAGATTGATAAACATTTCCTATTTGTTCTTTTATCCTATCCTATCATATCTCATTCTCTGATGAAGCTTTAATAAAAGTGAAACATGTTAGATTGATAAACATTTCCTATTTGTTCTTTTCTTTATCCTCATTCTCTGATGAAGCTTTAATAAAAGTGAAACATGTTAGATTGATAAACATTTCATTTATCTTTATCATATCTCTGATGAAGCTTTAATAAAAAAGTGAAACATGTTAGATTGATAAACATTTCCTATTTGTTCTTTATCCTATCCTATCATATCTCATTCTCTGATGAAGCTTTAATAAAAGTGAAACATGTTAGATTGATAAACATTTCCTATTTGTTCTTTATCCTATCCTATCATATCTCATTCTCTGATGAAGCTTTAATAAAAAGTGAAACATGTTAGATTGATAAACATTTCCTATTTGTTCTTTATCCTATCCTATCATATCTCATTCTCTGATGAAGCTTTAATAAAAGTGAAACATGTTAGATTGATAAACATTTCCTATTTGTTCTTTATCCTATCCTATCATATCTCATTCTCTGATGAAGCTTTAATAAAAAGTGAAACATGTTAGATTGATAAACATTTCCTATTTGTTCTTTTATTTCCTATCATATCTCATTTTGAAGCTTTAATAAAAGTGAAACATGTTTATTTCCTATTTGTTCCTATCCTATCATATCTCATTCTCTGATGAAGCTTTAATAAAAGTGAAACATGTTAGATTGATAAACATTTCCTATTTGTTCTTTATCCTATCCTATCATATCTCATTCTCTGATGAAGCTTTAATAAAAAGTGAAACATGTTAGATTGATAAACATTTCCTATTTGTTCTTTATCCTATCCTATCATATCTCATTCTCTGATGAAGCTTTAATAAAAGTGAAACATGTTAGATTGATAAACATTTCCTATTTGTTCTTTATCCTATCCTATCATATCTCATTCTCTGATGAAGCTTTAATAAAAGTGAAACATGTTAGATTGATAAACATTTCCTATTTGTTCTTTATCCTATCCTATCATATCTCATTCTCTGATGAAGCTTTAATAAAAGTGAAACATGTTAGATTGATAAACATTTCCTATTTTGTTCTTTATCCTATCCTATCATATCTCATTCTCTGATGAAGCTTTAATAAAAAGTGAAACATGTTAGATTGATAAACATTTCCTATTTGTTCTTTATCCTATCCTATCATATCTCATTCTCTGATGAAGCTTTAATAAAAGTGAAACATGTTAGATTGATAAACATTTCCTATTTGTTCTTTTTATCCTATCCTATCATATCTCATTCTCTGATGAAGCTTTAATAAAAGTGAAACATGTTAGATTGATAAACATTTCCTATTTGTTCTTTTATCCTATCCTATCATATCTCATTCTCTGATGAAGCTTTAATAAAAGTGAAACATGTTAGATGTTAGATTTTCTTTATCCTAAACATTTCTCTAGCTTTTGTGAAACATGTTTTATCCTATTCTTTATCCTATCCTATATCTCATTCTCTGATGAAGCTTTAATAAAAGTGAAACATGTTAGATTGATAAACATTTCCTATTTGTTCTTTTTATCATATCTCATTCCTAAAATCATTGATCATTTCATTTGTTCTTTTCTCTCCTATCATATCTCATTTTAAGCTTTAATAAAAAAGTGAAACATGTTAGATTGATAAACATTTCCTATTTGTTCTTTATCCTATCCTATCATATCTCATTCTCTGATGAAGCTTTAATAAAAGTGAAACATGTTAGATTGATAAACATTTCCTATTTGTTCTTTATCCTATCCTATCATATCTCATTCTCTGATGAAGCTTTAATAAAAAGTGAAAAAAGTAAAACCTATTTGTTAGCTTTAATTGAAATAAACATTTCCTATTTCCTATTTGTTCTTTATCCTATCCTATCATATCTCATTCTCTGATGAAGCTTTTAATAAAAGTGAAACATGTTAGATTGATAAACATTTCCTATTTGTTCTTTATCCTATCCTATCATATCTCATTCTCTGATGAAGCTTTAATAAAAGTGAAACATGTTAGATTGATAAACATTTCCTATTTGTTCTTTATCCTATCCTATCATATCTCATTCTCTGATGAAGCTTTAATAAAAAGTGAAACATGTTAGATTGATAAACATTTCCTATTTGTTCTTTATCCTATCCTATCATATCTCATTCTCTGATGAAGCTTTTAAAATAAAATTGAAACATGTTAGATTGATAAACATTTCCTATTTGTTCTTTATCCTATCCTATCATATCTCATTCTCTGATGAAGCTTTAATAAAAGTGAAACATGTTAGATTGATAAACATTTCCTATTTGTTCTTTATCCTATCCTATCATATCTCATTCTCTGATGAAGCTTTAATAAAAAGTGAAACATGTTAGATTGATAAACATTTCCTATTTGTTCTTTATCCTATCCTATCATATCTCATTCTCTGATGAAGCATTTTAATAAAAAGTGAAACATGTTAGATTGATAAACATTTCCTATTTGTTCTTTATCCTATCCTATCATATCTCATTCTCTGATGAAGCTTTAATAAAAAGTGAAACATGTTAGATTGATAAACATTTCCTATTTGTTTCTTTATCCTATCCTATCATATCTCATTTCTCTTGATGAATCATATCTCATTTTAAGCTTTAAAAAGTGAAACATGTTAGATTGATAAACATTTCCTATTTGTTCTTTATCCTATCCTATCATATCTCATTCTCTGATGAAGCTTTAATAAAAGTGAAACATGTTAGATTGATAAACATTTCCTATTTGTTCTTTATCCTATCCTATCATATCTCATTCTCTGATGAAGCTTTAATAAAAGTGAAACATGTTAGATTGATAAACATTTCCTATTTGTTCTTTATCCTATCCTATCATATCTCTCATTCTCTGAAGCTTTAATAAAAGTGAAACATGTTAGATTGATAAACATTTCCTATTTGTTCTTTATCCTATCCTATCATATCTCATTCTCTGATATTTATTTTTAATAAAAGTGAAACATGTTAGATTGATAAACATTTCCTATTTGTTCTTTATCCTATCCTATCATATCTCATTCTCTGATGAAGCTTTTATAAAAGTGAAACATGTTGGATTGACAAACATTTCCTATTTGTTCTTTATCCTATCCTATCATATCTCATTCTCTGATGAAGCTTTAATAAAAGTGAAACATGTTAGATTGATAAACATTTCCTATTTGTTCTTTATCCTATTCTCTATCATATCTCATTTCTCTGATGAATATCTCATTTTAATAAAAGTGAAACATGTTAGATTGATAAACATTTCCTATTTGTTCTTTATCCTATCCTATCATATCTCATTCTCTGATGAAGCTTTAATAAAAGTGAAACATGTTTAGATTGATAAACATTTCCTATTTGTTCTTTATCCTATCCTATCATATCTCATTCTCTGATGAAGCTTTAATAAAAGTGAAACATGTTAGATTGATAAACATTTTCCTATTTGTTCTTTATCCTATCCTATCATATCTCATTCTCTGATGAAGCTTTAATAAAAAGTGAAACATGTTAGATTGATAAACATTTCCCTATTTGTTCTTTATCCTATCCTATCATATCTCATTCTCTGATGAAGCTTTAAACAAAAGTGAAACATGTTAGATTGATAAACATTTTTCCTATTTGTTCTTTTTATCCTATCCTATCATATCTCATTCTCTGATGAAGCTTTTAAAAATGAAAAAGATTGATAAACATTTCCTATTTGTTCTTTATCCTATCCTATCATATCTCATTCTCTGATTGAAGCTTTAATAAAAGTGAAAATGTTAGATTTAAACATTTCCTATTTGTTCTTTATCCTATCCTATCATATCTCATTCTCTGATGAAGCTTTAATAAAAAGTGAAACATGTTAGATTGATAAACATTTCCTATTTGTTCTTTATCCTATCCTATCATATCTCATTCTCTGATGAAGCTTTAATAAAAGTGAAACATGTTAGATTGATAAACATTTCCTATTTGTTCTTTATCCTATCCTATCATATCTCATTCTCTGATGAAGCTTTAATAAAAGTGAAACATGTTAGATTGATAAACATTTCCTATTTGTTCTTTATCCTATCCTATCATATCTCATTCTCTGATGAAGCTTTTAATAAAAAGTGAAACATGTTAGATTGATAAACATTTCCTATTTGATAAACATTTCCTATTTGTTCTTTAAACATTTCCTATTTGTTCTTTCCTATCATATCTCATTCTCTGATGAAGCTTTAATAAAAGTGAAACATGTTAGATTGATAAACATTTCCTATTTGTTCTTTATCCTATCCTATCATATCTCATTCTCTGATGAAGCTTTAATAAAAAGTGAAACATGTTAGATTGATAAACATTTCCTATTTGTTCTTTATCCTATCCTATCATATCTCATTCTCTGATGAAGCTTTAATAAAAGTGAAACATGTTAGATTGATAAACATTTCCTATTTGTTCTTTATCCTATCCTATCATATCTCATTCTCTGATGAAGCTTTAATAAAAGTGAAACATGTTAGATTGATAAACATTTCCTATTTGTTCTTTATCCTATCCTATCATATCTCATTCTCTGATGAAGCTTTAATAAAAAAGTGAAACATGTTAGATTGATAAACATTTCCTATTTGTTCTTTATCCTATCCTATCATATCTCATTCTCTGATGAAGCTTTAATAAAAGTGAAACATGTTAGATTGATAAACATTTCCTATTTGTTCTTTATCCTATCCTATCATATCTCATTCTCTGATGAAGCTTTAATAAAAGTGAAACATGTTAGATTGATAAACATTTCCTATTTGTTCTTTATCCTATCCTATCATATCTCATTCTCTGATGAAGCTTTAATTGAAACATGTTAGATTGATAAACATTTCCTATTTGTTCTTTATCCTATCCTATCATATCTCATTCTCTGAAAGCTTTAATAAAGTGAAACATGTTAGATTGATAAACATTTTCCTATTTGTTCTTTATCCTATCCTATCATATCTCATTCTCTGATGAAGCTTTAATAAAAAGTGAAACATGTTAGATTGATAAACATTTCCTATTTGTTCTTTATCCTATCCTATCATATCTCATTCTCTGATGAAGCTTTAATAAAAGTGAAACATGTTAGATTGATAAACATTTCCTATTTGTTCTTTATCCTATCCTATCATATCTCATTCTCTGATGAAGCTTTAATAAAAGTGAAACATGTTAGATTGATAAAACATTTCATTCCTATTTGTTCTTTATCCTGTTCTTTCCTATCATATCTCATTCTCTGATGAAGCTTTAATAAAAGTGAAACATGTTAGATTGATAAACATTTCCTATTTGTTCTTTATCCTATCCTATCATATCTCATTCTCTGATGAAGCTTTAATAAAAGTGAAACATGTTAGATTGATAAACATTTCCTATTTGTTCTTTATTCTATCATATCTTTCTCTGATCTTTTATCATGTTAGATTGATAAACCTATCTTTATCCTATCATATCTCATTCTCTGATGAAGCTTTTAATAAAAGTGAAACATGTTAGATTGATAAACATTTCCTATTTGTTCTTTATCCTATCCTATCATATCTCATTCTCTGATGAAGCTTTAATAAAAGTGAAACATGTTAGATTGATAAACATTTCCTATTTGTTCTTTATCCTATCCTATCATATCTCATTCTCTGATGAAGCTTTAATAAAAAGTGAAACATGTTAGATTGATAAACATTTCCTATTTGTTCTTTATCCTATCCTATCATATCTCATTCTCTGATGAAGCTTTAATAAAAGTGAAACATGTTAGATTGATAAACATTTGTTCTTTATCCTATCCTATCATATCTCATTCTCTGATGAAGCTTTAATAAAAAGTGAAACATGTTAGATTGATAAACATTTCCTATTTGTTCTTTATCCTATCCTATCATATCTCATTCTCTGATGAAGCTTTTAATAAAAGTGAAACATGTTAGATTGATAAACATTTCCTATTTGTTCTTTATCCTATCCTATCATATCTCATTCTCTGATGAAGCTTTAATAAAAGTGAAAAAAGATTGATAAACATATTTGATTGATAAATCTCATTTCTGATGAAGTTTTTCCTATTTAGATTTCTTTATTTGTTCTTTTATCCTATCATATCTCATTCTCTGATGAAGCTTTAATAAAAGTGAAACATGTTAGATTGATAAACATTTCCTATTTGTTCTTTATCCTATCCTATCATATCTCATTCTCTGATGAAGCTTTAATAAAAAGTGAAACATGTTAGATTGATAAACATTTCCTATTTGTTCTTTATCCTCATTCCTATCATATCTCATTCTCTGTCCTATCATATCTCATGAAGCTTTAATAAAAAGTGAAACATGTTAGATTGATAAACATTTCCTATTTGTTCTTTATCCTATCCTATCATATCTCATTCTCTGATGAATTCTTTAATAAAAGTGAAACATGTTAGATTGATAAACATTTCCTATTTGTTCTTTATCCTATCCTATCATATCTCATTCTCTGATGAAGCTTTAATAAAAGTGAAACATGTTAGATTGATAAACATTTCCTATTTGTTCTTTATCCTATCCTATCATATCTCATTCTCTGATGAAGCTTTTAATAAAAGTGAAACATGTTAGATTGATAAACATTTCCTATTTGTTCTTTATCCTATCTATCATATCTCATTCTCTGATGAAGCTTTAATAAAAGTGAAACATGTTAGATTGATAAACATTTCCTATTTGTTCTTTATCCTATCCTATCATATCTCATTCTCTGATGAAGCTTTAATAAAAAGTGAAACATGTTAGATTGATAAACATTTCCTATTTGTTCTTTATCCTATCCTATCATATCTCATTCTCTGATGAAGCTTTAATAAAAAGTGAAACATGTTAGATTGATAAACATTTCCTATTTGTTCTTTATCCTATCCTATCATATATCTCATTCTCTGATGAAGCTTTTATAAAAAAGTGAAACATGTTAGATTGATAAACATTTCCTATTTGTTCTTTATCCTATCCTATCATATCTCATTCTCTGATGAAGCTTTAATAAAAGTGAAACATGTTAGATTGATAAACATTTTGATAAACATTTTATTTGTTCTTTATCTATCCTATCATATCTCATTCTCTGATGAAGCTTTAATAAAAGTGAAACATGTTAGATTGATAAACATTTCCTATTTGTTCTTTATCCTATCCTATCATATCTCATTCTCTGATGAAGCTTTAATAAAAGTGAAACATGTTAGATTGATAAACATTTCCTATTTGTTCTTTATCCTATCCTATCATATCTCATTCTCTGATGATTTTTTTAATAAAAGTGAAACATGTTAGATTGATAAACATTTCCTATTTGTTCTTTATCCTATCCTATCATATCTCATTCTCTGATGAAGCTTTAATAAAAGTGAAACATGTTAGATTGATAAACATTTCCTATTTGTTCTTTATCCTATCCTATCATATCTCATTCTCTGATGAAGCTTTAATAAAAGTGAAACATGTTAGATTGATAAACATTTCCTATTTGTTCTTTATCCTATCCTATCATATCTCATTCTCTGATGAAACTTTAATAAAAGTGAAACATGTTAGATTGATAAACATTTCCTATAAACATTTCTATTTTATCCTATCCTATCATATCTCATTCTCTGATGAAGCTTTAATAAAAAGTGAAACATGTTAGATTGATAAACATTTCCTATTTGTTCTTTATCCTATCCTATCATATCTCATTCTCTGATGAAGCTTTTAATAAAAGTGAAACATGTTAGATTGATAAACATTTCCTATTTGTTCTTTATCCTATCCTATCATATCTCATTCTCTGATGAAGCTTTAATAAAAGTGAAACATGTTAGATTGATAAACATTTCCTATTTGTTCTTTATCCTATCCTATCATATCTCATTCTCTGATGAAGCTTTAATAAAAGTGAAACATGTTAGATTGATAAACATTTCCTATTTGTTCTTTATCCTATCCTATCATATCTCATTCTCTGATGAAGCTTTAATAAAAGTGAAACATGTTAGATTGATAAACATTTCCTATTTGTTCTTTATCCTATCCTATCATATCTCATTCTCTGATGAAGCTTTAATAAAAAAGTGAAACATGTTAGATTGATAAACATTTCCTATTTGTTCTTTTATCCTATCCTATCATATCTCATTCTCTGATGAAGCTTTAATAAAAGTGAAACATGTTAGATTGATAAACATTTCCTATTTGTTCTTTATCCTATCCTATCATATCTCATTCTCTGATGAATATTTTTTAATAAAAGTGAAACATGTTAGATTGATAAACATTTCCCTATTTGTTCTTTATCCTATCCTATCATATCTCATTCTCTGATGAAGCTTTAATAAAAGTGAAACATGTTAGATTGATAAACATTTCCTATTTGTTCTTTATCCTATCCTATCATATCTCATTCTCTGATGAAGCTTTTTTAATAAAAAGTGAAACATGTTAGATTGATAAACATTTCCTATTTGTTCTTTATCCTATCCTATCATATCTCATTCTCTGATGAAGCTTTTATAAAAGTGAAACATGTTGGATTGATAAACATTTCCTATTTGTTCTTTATCCTATCCTATCATATCTCATTCTCTGATGAAGCTTTAATAAAAGTGAAACATGTTAGATTTAAACAGATTTGTTCTTTATCCTATCCTATCATAATTCTCTGATGAAGCTTTTTGAAACCTTAGATTTAAACATTTCTTTATCCTATCCTATCATATCTCATTCTCTGATGAAGCTTTAATAAAAAGTGAAACATGTTAGATTGATAAACATTTCCTATTTGTTCTTTATCCTATCCTATCATATCTCATTCTCTGATGAAGCTTTAATAAAAGTGAAACATGTTAGATTGATAAACATTTCCTATTTGTTCTTTATCCTATCCTATCATATCTCATTCTCTGATGAAGCTTTTTAATAAAAAGTGAAACATGTTAGACTGATAAACATTTCCTATTTGTTCTTTATCCTATCCTATCATATCTCATTCTCTGATGAAGCTTTAATAAAAGTGAAACATTTTAGATTGATAAACATTTCCTATTTGTTCTTTATCCTATCCTATCATATCTCATTCTCTGATGAAGCTTTAATAAAAGTGAAACATGTTAGATTGATAAACATTTCCTATTTGTTCTTTATCCTATCCTATCATATCTCATTCTCTGATGAAGCTTTAATAAAAGTGAAACATGTTAGATTGATAAACATTTCCTATTTGTTCTTTTATCCTATCCTATCATATCTCATTCTCTGATGAAGCTTTAATAAAAAGTGAAACATGTTAGATTGATAAACATTTCCTATTTGTTCTTTATCCTATCCTATCATATCTCATTCTCTGATGAAGCTTTAATAAAAAGTGAAACATGTTAGATTGATAAACATTTCCTATTTGTTCTTTATCCTATCTATCATATCTCATTCTTTGATGAAGCTTTAATAAAAGTGAAACATGTTAGATTGATAAACATTTCCTATTTGTTCTTTATCCTATTCTATCATATCTCATTCTCTGATGAAGCTTTAATAAAAGTGAAACATGTTAGATTGATAAACATTTCCTATTTGTTCTTTATCCTATCCTATCATATCTCATTCTCTGATGAAGCTTTAATAAAAGTGAAACATGTTAGATTGATAAACATTTCCTATTTGTTCTTTATCCTATCCTATCATATCTCATTCTCTGATGAAGCTTTAATAAAAGTGAAACATGTTAGATTGATAAACATTTCCTATTTGTTCTTTATCCTATCCTATCATATCTCATTCTCTGATGAAGCTTTAATAAAAGTGAAACATGTTAGATTGATAAACATTTCCTATTTGTTCTTTATCCTATCCTATCATATCTCATTCTCTGATGAAGCTTTAATAAAAAGTGAAACATGTTAGATTGATAAACATTTCCTATTTGTTCTTTATCCTATCCTATCATATCTCATTCTCTGATGAAGCTTTAATAAAAAGTGAAACATGTTAGATTGATAAACATTTCCTATTTGTTCTTTATCCTATCCTATCATATCTCATTCTCTGATGAAGTTTTTAATAAAAGTGAAACATGTTAGATTGATAAACATTTCCTATTTGTTCTTTATTTCCTATCATATCTCATTCTCCTATCATATCTCATTTTCTCTGATGATCTTTTAAAATAAAAGATTGATAAAATTTCCATTTGTTTTATCCTATCCTATCATATCTCAAGCTTTGAAAATGTTAGATTGATAAACATTTCCTATTTGTTCTTTTATCCTAAAAGTGAAACATGTTGTTAGATTGATAAACATTTCCTATTTGTTCTTTATCCTATCCTATCATATCTCATTCTCTGATGAAGCTTTAATAAAAAGTGAAACATGTTAGATTGATAAACATTTCCTATTTGTTCTTTATCCTATCCTATCATATCTCATTCTCTGATGAAGCTTTAATAAAAGTGAAACATGTTAGATTGATAAACATTTCCTATTTGTTCTTTTATCCTATCCTATCATATCTCATTCTCTGATGAAGCTTTAATAAAAGTGAAACATGTTAGATTGATAAACATTTCCTATTTGTTCTTTATCCTATCCTATCATATCTCATTCTCTGATGAAGCTTTAATAAAAGTGAAACATGTTAGATTGATAAACATTTCCTATTTGTTCTTTATCCTATCCTATCATATCTCATTCTCTGATGAAGCTTTAATAAAAAGTGAAACATGTAAGATTGATAAACATTTCCTATTTGTTCTTTATCCTATCCTATCATATCTCATTCTCTGATGAAGCTTTAATAAAAAAGTGAAACATGTTAGATTGATAAACATTTCCTATTTGTTCTTTATCCTATCCTATCATATCTCATTCTCTGATGAAGCTTTAATAAAAAGTGAAACATGTTAGATTGATAAACATTTCCTATTTGTTCTTTATCCTATCCTATCTCTATCTCATTCTCTGATGAAGCTTTAATAAAAAGTGAAACATGTTAGATTGATAAACATTTCCTATTTGTTCTTTATCCTATCCTATCATATCTCATTCTCTGATGACTTTTTGAAACATGTTAGATT
The DNA here is from genome assembly GCA_903632075.3 of Acanthosepion pharaonis. NCBI lineage: Eukaryota > Metazoa > Mollusca > Cephalopoda > Sepiida > Sepiidae > Acanthosepion > Acanthosepion pharaonis. The sequence goes on from CAHIKZ030004529.1 coordinate 528,290, forward strand.
GATTATTTCCTTTGTTCTTTATCCTATCCTATCATATCTCATTCTCTGATGAAGCTTTAATAAAAAGTGAAACATGTTAGATTGATAAACATTTCCTATTTGTTCTTTATCCTATCCTATCATATCTCATTCTCTGATGAAGCTTTAATAAAAGTGAAACATGTTAGATTGATAAACATTTCCTATTTGTTCTTTATCCTATCCTATCATATCTCATTCTCTGATGAAGCTTTAATAAAAAGTGAAACATGTTAGATTGATAAACATTTCCTATTTGTTCTTTATCCTATCCTATCATATCTCATTCTCTGATGAAGCTTTAATAAAAGTGAAACATGTTAGATTGATAAACATTTCTATTTGTTCTTTATCCTATCCTATCATATCTCATTCTCTGATGAAGCTTTAATAAAAGTGAAACATGTTAGATTGATAAACATTTCCTATTTGTTCTTTATCCTATCCTATCATATCTCATTCTCTGATGAAGCTTTTAATGAAAAAAGATAAACATTTATTTGAAACATGTTAGATTGATAAACATTTCCTATTTGTTCTTTATCCTATCCTATCATATCTCATTCTCTGATGAAGCTTTAATAAAAGTGAAACATGTTAGATTGATAAACATTTCCTATTTGTTCTTTATCCTATCCTATCATATCTCATTCTCTGATGAAGCTTTTAATAAAAAAGTGAAACATGTTAGATTGATAAACATTTCCTATTTGTTCTTTATCCTATCCTATCATATCTCATTCTCTGATGAAGTTTTTTAATAAAAGTGAAACATGTTAGATTGATAAACATTTCCTATTTGTTCTTTTATCCTATCCTATCATATCTCATTCTCTGATGAAGCTTTAATAAAAGTGAAACATGTTAGATTGATAAACATTTCCTATTTGTTCTTTATCCTATCCTATCATATCTCATTCTCTGATGAAGCTTTAATAAAAGTGAAACATGTTAGATTGATAAACATTTCCTATTTGTTCTTTTATCCTATCCTATCATATCTCATATCTCATGAAGCTTTAATAAAACTTTAGATTGATAAAAATTTGTTCTTTATCCTATCCTATCATATCTCATTCTCTGATGAAGCTTTAATAAAAGTGAAACATGTTAGATTGATAAACATTTCCTATTTGTTCTTTATCCTATCCTATCATATCTCATTCTCTGATGAAGCTTTAATAAAAGTGAAACATGTTAGATTGATAAACATTTCCTATTTGTTCTTTATCCTATCCTATCATATCTCATTCTCTGATGAAGCTTTAATAAAAGTGAAACATGTTAGATTGATAAACATTTCCCTATTTGTTCTTTTATCCTATCCTATCATATCTCATTCTCTGATGAAGCTTTAATAAAAGTGAAACATGTAAGATTGATAAACATTTCCTATTTGTTCTTTATCCTATCCTATCATATCTCATTCTCTGATGAAGCTTTAATAAAAGTGAAACATGTTAGATTGATAAACATTTCCTATTTGTTCTTTATCCTATCCTATCATATCTCATTCTCTGATGAAGCTTTAATAAAAGTGAAACATGTTAGATTGATAAACATTTCCTATTTGTTCTTTATCCTATCCTATCATATCTCATTCTCTGATGAAGCTTTTTAATAAAAAGTGAAACATGTTAGATTGATAAACATTTCCTATTTGTTCTTTATCCTATCCTATCATATCTCATTCTCTGATGAAGCTTTAATAAAAAAGTGAAACATGTTAGATTGATAAACATTTCCTATTTGTTCTTTATCCTATCCTATCATATCTCATTCTCTGATGAAGCTTTAATAAAAAGTGAAACATGTTAGATTGAACATTTCCTATTTGTTAAACATTTCTCTGATGAATTTGTTCTTTACTTTTCCTTATCCTATCCTATCTCATTCTCTGATGAAGCTTTAATAAAAGTGAAACATGTTAGATTGATAAACATTTCCTATTTGTTCTTTATCCTATCCTATCATATCTCATTCTCTGATGAAGCTTTAATAAAAGTGAAACATGTTAGATTGATAAACATTTCCTATTTGTTCTTTATCCTATCATATCTCATTCTCTGATGAAGCTTTAATAAAAGTGAAACATGTTAGATTGATAAACATTTCCTATTTGTTCTTTATCCTATCCTATCATATCTCATTCTCTGATGAAGCTTTAATAAAAGTGAAACATGTTAGATTGATAAACATTTCCTATTTGTTCTTTATCCTATCCTATCATATCTCATTCTCTGATGAAGCTTTAATAAAAGTGAAACATGTTAGATTGATAAACATTTTATTTGTTCTTTTATCCTATCATATCTCATTCTCTGATGAAGCTTTTAATAAAAGTGAAACATGTTAGATTGATAAACATTTCCTATTTGTTCTTTATCCTATCCTATCATATCTCATTCTCTGATGAAGCTTTAATAAAAGTGAAACATGTTAGATTGATAAACATTTCCTATTTGTTCTTTATCCTATCCTATCATATCTCATTCTCTGATGAAGCTTTAATAAAAGTGAAACATGTTAGATTGATAAACATTTCCTATTTGTTCTTTATCCTATCCTATCATATCTCATTCTCTGATGAAGCTTTAATAAAAGTGAAACATGTTAGATTGATAAACATTTCCTATTTGTTCTTTATCCTATCCTATCATATCTCATTCTCTGATGAAGCTTTAATAAAAGTGAAACATGTTAGATTGATAAACATTTCCTATTTGTTCTTTATCCTATCCTATCATATCTCATTCTCTGATGAAAATGCTTTAATAAAAATTTGAAACATGTTAGATTGATAAACATTTCCTATTTGTTCTTTATCCTATCCTATCATATCTCATTCTCTGATGAAGCTTTAATAAAAGTGAAACATGTTAGATTGATAAACATTTCTATTTTGTTCTTTATCTCATTCTCCTTTAATAAAATGAAACTCATTTCTATTTGTTCTTTTCTATCTATCATATCTCATTCTTTAAGCTTTAAAAAGTGAAACATGTTAGATTGATAAACATTTCCTATTTGTTCTTTATCCTATCCTATCATATCTCATTCTCTGATGAAGCTTTTAATAAAAGTGAAACATGTTAGATTGATAAACATTTCCTATTTGTTCTTTATCCTATCCTATCATATCTCATTCTCTGATGAAGCTTTAATAAAAAGTGAAACATGTTAGATTGATAAACATTTCCTATTTGTTCTTTATCCTATCCTATCATATCTCATTCTCCTTTGAAACTTTAATAAAATTGAAACATGTTAGACTGATAAACATTTCCTATTTGTTCTTTATCCTATCCTATCATATCTCATTCTCTGATGAAGCTTTAATAAAAGTGAAACATGTTAGATTGATAAACATTTCCTATTTGTTCTTTATCCTATCCTATCATATCTCATTCTCTGATGAAGCTTTAATAAAAGTGAAACATGTTAGATTGATAAACATTTCCTATTTGTTCTTTATCCTATCCTATCATATCTCATTCTCTGATGAAGCTTTAATAAAAGTGAAACATGTTAGATTGATAAACATTTCCTATTTGTTCTTTATCCTATCCTATCATATCTCATTCTCTGATGAAGCTTTAATAAAAGTGAAACATGTTAGATTGATAAACATTTCCTATTTGTTCTTTATCCTATCCTATCATATCTCATTCTCTGATGAAGCTTTAATTAAAGTGAAACATGTTAGATTGATAAACATTTCCTATTTGTTCTTTATCCTATCATATCTCATTCTCTGATGAAGCTTTAATAAAAAGTGAAACATGTTAGATTGATAAAATTTCCATTTATTTGTTTTTATCCTATTCTCATTCTCTGATGAAGCTTTAATTGAAACATGTAAGATTGATAAACATTTTATTTGTTCTTTATCCTATCCTATCATATCTCATTCTCTGATGAAGCTTTAATAAAAAGTGAAACATGTTAGATTGATAAACATTTCCCTATTTGTTCTTTATCCTATCCTATCATATCTCATTCTCTGATGAAGCTTTAATAAAAGTGAAACATGTTAGATTGATAAACATTTCCTATTTGTTCTTTATCCTATCCTATCATATCTCATTCTCTGATGAAGCTTTAATAAAAAGTGAAACACATTAGATTGATAAACATTTCCTATTTGTTCTTTATCCTATCCTATCATATCTCATTCTCTGATGAAGCTTTAATAAAAGTGAAACATGTTAGATTGATAAACATTTCCTATTTGTTCTTTATCCTATCCTATCATATCTCATTCTCTGATGAAGCTTTTTTAATAAAAAGTGAAACATGTTAGATTGATAAACATTTCCTATTTGTTCTTTATCCTATCCTATCATATCTCATTCTCTGATGAAGCTTTAATAAAAGTGAAACATGTTAGATTGATAAACATTTCCTATTTGTTCTTTATCCTATCCTATCATATCTCATTCTCTGATGAAGCTTTAATAAAAGTGAAACATGTTAGATTGATAAACATTTCCTATTTGTTCTTTTATCCTATCCTATCATATCTCATTCTCTGATGAAGCTTTTTAATAAAAGTGAAACATGTTAGATTGATAAACATTTCCTATTTGTTCTTTATCCTATCCTATCATATCTCATTCTCTGATGAAGCTTTAATAAAAAGTGAAACATGTTAGATTGATAAACATTTCCTATTTGTTCTTTTATCCTATCCTATCATATCTATTCTCTGATGAAGCTTTCTCATTCTCTTTATCCCATCCTATCATATCTCATTCTCTGATGAAGCTTTTAATAAAAGTGAAACATGTTAGATTGATAAAACATTTCTATTTGTTCTTTATCCTATCCTATCATATCTCATTCTCTGATGAAGTTTTAATAAAAGTGAAACATGTTAGATTGATAAACATTTCCTATTTGTTCTTTATCCTATCCTATCATATCTCATTCTCTGATGAAGCTTTAATAAAAAGTGAAACATGTTAGATTGATAAACATTTCCTATTTGTTCTTTATCCTATCCTATCATATCTCATTCTCTGATGAAGCTTTAATAAAAGTGAAAACATGTTAGATTGATAAACATTCCCTATTTGTTCTTTATCCTATCCTATCATATCTCATTCTCTGATGAAGCTTTAATAAAAGATTGAAACATGTTAGATTGATAAACATTTCCTATTTGTTCTTTATCCTATCTATCATATCTCATTCTCTGATGAAGCTTTTTAATAAAAGTGAAACATGTTAGATTGATAAACATTTCCTATTTGTTAAACATTTTATCCTATCCTATCATATCTCATTCTCTGATGAAGCTTTAATAAAAGTGAAACATGTTAGATTGATAAAACTATCATATTCATTCTATTTGTTCTTTATCCTTTTATCCTATCATATCTCATTCTCTGATGAAGCTTTAATAAAAAGTGAAACATGTTAGATTGATAAACATTTCCTATTTGTTCTTTATCCTATCCTATCATATCTCATTCTCTGATGAAGCTTTAATAAAAGTGAAACATGTTAGATTGATAAACATTTCCTATTTGTTCTTTATCCTATCCTATCATATCTCATTCTCTGATGAAGCTTTAATAAAAGTGAAACATGTTAGATTGATAAACATTTCCTATTTGTTCTTTATCCTATCCTATCATATCTCATTCTCTGATGAAGCTTTAATAAAAGTGAAACATGTTAGATTGATAAACATTTCCTATTTGTTCTTTATCCTATCCTATCATATCTCATTCTCTGATGAAGCTTTAATAAAAGTGAAAACATGTTAGATTGATAAACTTTTAAAAAAACTGTTTTGATTCTTTATCTATTTGTTCTTTATCTATATCTCATTCTCTGATGAAGCTTTTAATAAAAAGTGAAACATGTTAGATTGATAAACATTTCCTATTTGTTTTTATCCTATCCTATCATATCTCATTCTCTGATGAAGCTTTAATAAAAAGTGAAACATGTTAGATTGATAAACATTTCCTATTTGTTCTTTATCCTATCCTATCATATCTCATTCTCTGATGAAGCTTTAATAAAAAGTGAAACATGTTAGATTGATAAACATTTCCTATTTGTTCTTTATCCTATCCTATCATATCTCATTCTCTGATGAAGCTTTAATAAAAGTGAAACATGTTAGATTGATAAACATTTCCTATTTGTTCTTTATCCTATCCTATCATATCTCATTCTCTGATGAAGCTTTAATAAAAAGTGAAACATGTTAGATTGATAAACATTTCCTATTTGTTCTTTATCCTATCCTATCATATCTCATTCTCTGATGAACTTTTAATAAAAGTGAAACATGTTAGATTGATAAACATTTCCTATTTGTTCTTTATCCTATCCTATCATATCTCATTCTCTGATGAAGCTTTTAATAAAAGTGAAAAATGTTGAAACATGTTAGATTGATAAACATTTCCTATTTGTTCTTTATCCTATCCTATCATATATCTCATTCTCTGATGAAGCTTTTAATAAAAGTGAAACATGTTAGATTGATAAACATTTCCTATTTGTTCTTTTTATCCTATCCTATCTCATTCTCTGATTCTTTAATAAAAGTGCTTTAATATAAAAATTTGTTCTTTATCCTAAATCATATCTCAGCTTTAATTGATTGAAACATTTCCTATTTGTTCTTTATCCTATCCTATCATATCTCATTCTCTGATGAAGCTTTAATAAAAGTGAAACATGTTAGATTGATAAACATTTCCTATTTGTTCTTTATCCTATCCTATCATATCTCATTCTCTGATGAAGCTTTTAATAAAAGTGAAACATGTTAGATTGATAAACATTTCCTATTTGTTCTTTATCCTATCCTATCATATCTCATTCTCTGATGAAGCTTTAATAAAAAAAAGTGAAACATGTTAGATTGATAAACATTTCCTATTTGTTCTTTATCCTATCCTATCATATCTCATTCTCTGATGAAGCTTTAATAAAAGTGAAACATGTTAGATTGATAAACATTTCCTATTTGTTCTTTATCCTATCCTATCATATCTCATTCTCTGATGAAGCTTTAATAAAAGTGAAACATGTAAGATTGATAAACATTTCCTATTTGTTCTTTATCCTATCCTATCATATCTCATTCTCTGATGAAGCTTTAATAAAAGTGAAACATAGATTTAGATTTGTTCTTTATCCTATCCTATCATATCTCATTTCTGATGAATTTGTTCTTTATATTTGTTCTTTATCCTATATCATATCTCATTCTCTGATGAAGCTTTAATAAAAAGTGAAACATGTTAGATTGATAAACATTTCCTATTTGTTCTTTATCCTATCCTATCATATCTCATTCTCTGATGAAGCTTTAATAAAAGTGAAACATGTTAGATTGATAAACATTTCCTATTTGTTCTTTATCCTATCCTATCATATCTCATTCTCTGATGAAGCTTTAATAAAAGTGAAACATGTAAGATTGATAAACATTTCCTATTTGTTCTTTATCCTATCCTATCATATCTCATTCTCTGATGAAGCTTTAATAAAAGTGAAACATGTTAGATTGATAAACATTTCCTATTTGTTCTTTATCCTATCCTATCATATCTCATTCTCTGATGAAGCTTTAATAAAAGATTGATAAAACATTTGTTAGATTGATAAACATTTTTAATAAAATTTTAGATTTCTTTATCCTATCCTATCATATCTCATTCTCTGATGAAGCTTTAATAAAAGTGAAACATGTTAGATTGATAAACATTTCCTATTTGTTCTTTATCCTATCCTATCATATCTCATTCTCTGATGAAGCTTTAATAAAATTGAAACATGTTAGACTGATAAGCATTTTCTTATTTGTTCTTTATCCTATCCTATCATATCTCATTCTCTGATGAAGCTTTAATAAAAGTGAAACATATTAGATTGATAAAGGTTTCCTATTTGTTCTTTATCCTATCCTATCATATCTCATTCTCTGATGAAGCTTTAATAAAAGTGAAACATGTTAGATTGATAACCGTTTCCTATTTGTTCTTTATCCTATCCTATCATATCTCATTCTCTGATGAAGCTTTAATAAAAGTGAAACATGTTAGATTGATAAACATTTCCTATTTGTTCTTTATCCTATCCTATCATATCTCATTCTCTGATGAAGCTTTAATAAAAGTGAAACATGTTAGATTGATAAACATTTCCTATTTGTTCTTTATCCTATCCTATCATATCTCATTCTCTGATGAAGCTTTAATAAAAGTGAAACATGTTAGATTGATAAACATTTCCTATTTGTTCTTTATCCTATCCTATCATATCTCATTCTCTGATGAAGCTTTAATAAAAAAGTGAAACATGTTAGATTGATAAAAATTTGTTCTTTATCCTATCCTATCATATCTCATTCTCTTGTGAAACATGTTTTATAAACATTTCCTATTTGTTCTTTTATCCTATCTATATCTCATTCTCTGATGAAGCTTTTAATAAAAGTGAAACATGTTAGATTGATAAACATTTCCTATTTGTTCTTTATCCTATCCTATCATATCTCATTCTCTGATGAAGCTTTAATAAAAGTGAAACATGTTAGATTGATAAACATTTCCTATTTGTTCTTTATCCTATCCTATCATATCTCATTCTCTGATGAAGCTTTAATAAAAGTGAAACATGTTAGATTGATAAACATTTCCTATTTGTTTTTATTATCCTATCATATCTCATTTCTGATGAAGCTTTAATAAAAAGTGAAACATGTTAGATTGATTTTTCCTATTTGTTCTTTATCCTATCCTATCATATCTCATTCTCTGATGAAGCTTTAATAAAAAAGTGAAACATGTTAGATTGATAAACATTTCCCTATTTGTTCTTTATCCTATCCTATCATATCTCATTCTCTGATGAAGCTTTAATAAAAGTGAAACATGTTAGATTGATAAACATTTCCTATTTGTTCTTTATCCTATCCTATCATATCTCATTCTCTGATGAAGCTTTAATAAAAGTGAAACATGTTAGATTGATAAACATTTCCTATTTGTTCTTTATCCTATCCTATCATATCTCATTCTCTGATGAAGCTTTAATAAAAGTGAAACATGTTAGATTGATAAACATTTCCTATTTGTTCTTTATCCTATCCTATCATATCTCATTCTCTGATGAAGCTTTAATAAAAGTGAAACATGTTAGATTGATAAACATTTCCTATTTGTTCTTTATCCTATCCTATCATATCTCATTCTCTGATGAAGCTTTATAAAAGTGAAAAAGATTGATAAAACTATGTTCTTTAGATTGATAAACATTTCTGATGAAGCTTTTGTTCTTTATCCTATTTCCTATTTGTTCTTTATCCATATCTCATTCTCTGATGAAGCTTTAATAAAAGTGAAACATGTTAGATTGATAAACATTTCCTATTTGTTCTTTATCCTATCCTATCATATCTCATTCTCTGATGAAGCTTTAATAAAAGTGAAACATGTTAGATTGATAAACATTTCCCTATTTGTTCTTTATCCTATCCTATCATATCTCATTCTCTGATGAAGCTTTAATAAAAAGTGAAACATGTTAGATTGATAAACATTTCCTATTTGTTCTTTATCCTATCCTATCATATCTCATTCTCTGATGAAGCTTTAATAAAAAGTGAAACATGTTAGATTGATAAACATTTCCTATTTGTTCTTTATCCTATCCTATCATATCTCATTCTCTGATGAAGCTTTAATAAAAAGTGAAACATGTTAGATTGATAAACATTTCCTATTTGTTCTTTATCCTATCTATCATATCTCATTCTCTGATGAAGCTTTTAATAAAAGTGAAACATGTTAGATTGATAAACATTTCCTATTTGTTCTTTATCCTATCCTATCATATCTCATTCTCTGATGAAGCTTTAATAAAAGTGAAACATGTTAGATTGATAAACATTTCCTATTTGTTCTTTATCTATATCCTATCATATCTCATTCTCTGATGAAGCTTTTAATAAAAGTGAAACATGTTAGATTGATAAACATTTCCTATTTGTTCTTTATCCTATCCTATCATATCTCATTCTCTGATGAAGCTTTAATAAAAGTGAAACATGTTAGATTGATAAACATTTCCTATTTGTTCTTTATTCCTATCATATCTCATTCTATCTTTTAATAAAAGTGAAACATGTTAGATTGATAAACATTTATCATATTTGTTCTTTATCCTATCTATCATCTCATTCTCTGATGAAGCTTTAATAAAAGTGAAACATGTAAGATTGATAAACATTTCCCTATTTGTTCTTTATCCTATCCTATCATATCTCATTCTCTGATGAAGCTTTAATAAAAGTGAAACATGTTAGATTGATAAACATTTCCTATTTGTTCTTTATCCTATCCTATCATATCTCATTCTCTGATGAAGCTTTAATAAAAGTGAAACATGTTAGATTGATAAACATTTCCTATTTGTTCTTTATCCTATCCTATCATATCTCATTCTCTGATGAAGCTTTAATAAAAGTGAAACATGTTAGATTGATAAACATTTCCTATTTGTTCTTTATCCTATCCTATCATATCTCATTCTCTGATGAAGCTTTAATAAAAGTGAAACATGTTAGATTGATAAACATTTCCTATTTGTTCTTTATCCTATCCTATCATATCTCATTCTCTGATGAAGCTTTAATAAAAGTGAAACATGTTAGATTGATAAACATTTCCTATTTGTTCTTTATCCTATCCTATCATATCTCATTTCTGAAACATGTTAGATTGATAAACATTTCCTATTTGTTCTTTAATCCTAATATCTCATTCTCTGATGAAACATAAAAGTGAAACAGATTGATAAACATTTCCTATTTGTTCTTTATCCTATCCTATCATATCTCATTCTCTGATGAAGCTTTTAATAAAAGTGAAACATGTTAGATTGATAAACATTTCCTATTTGTTCTTTATCCTATCCTATCATATCTCATTCTCTGATGAAGCTTTAATAAAAGTGAAACATGTTAGATTGATAAACATTTCCTATTTGTTCTTTATCCTATCCTATCATATCTCATTCTCTGATGAAGCTTTAATAAAAGTGAAACATGTTAGATTGATAAACATTTCCTATTTGTTCTTTATCCTATCCTATCATATCTCATTCTCTGATGAAGCTTTAATAAAAAGTGAAACATGTTAGATTGATAAACATTTCCTATTTGTTCTTTATCCTATCCTATCATATCTCATTCTCTGATGAAGCTTTTAATAAAAGATTGAAACATGTTATTTGTTCTTTATTGATAAACATTTCCTATTTGTTCTTTTATCCTATCCTATCATATCTCATTCTCTGATGAAGCTTTAATAAAAAGTGAAACATGTTAGATTGATAAACATTTCCTATTTGTTCTTTATCCTATCCTATCATATCTCATTCTCTGATGAAGCTTTTAATAAAAGTAGATTGAAACATGTTAGATTGATAAACATTTCTGATGAAGCTATTTGTTCTTTATCCTATGTTATTTGTTCTATTTGTTCTTTATCCTATCCTATCATATCTTCTCTGATGAAGCTTTAATAAAAGTGAAACATGTTAGATTGATAAACATTTCCTATTTGTTCTTTATCCCTATCCTATCATATCTCATTCTCTGATGAAGCTTTAATAAAAAGTGAAACATGTTAGATTGATAAACATTTCCTATTTGTTCTTTATCCTATCCTATCATATCTCATTCTCTGATGAAGCTTTAATAAAAAGTGAAACATGTTAGATTGATAAACATTTCCTATTTGTTCTTTATCCTATCCTATCATATCTCATTCTCTGATGAAGCTTTAATAAAAAGTGAAACATGTTAGATTGATAAACATTTCCTATTTGTTCTTTATCCTATCCTATCATATCTCATTCTCTGATGAAGCTTTAATAAAAGTGAAACATGTTAGATTGATAAACATTTCCTATTTGTTCTTTATCCTATCCTATCATATCTCATTCTCTGATGAAGCTTTAATAAAAGTGAAACATGTTAGATTGATAAACATTTCCTATTTGTTCTTTATCCTATCCTATCATATCTCATTCTCTGATGAAGCTTTAATAAAAGTGAAACATGTTAGATTGATAAACATTTCCTATTTGTTCTTTATCCTATCCTATCATATCTCATTCTCTGATGAAGCTTTAATAAAAGTGAAACATGTTAGATTGATAAACATTTCCTATTTGTTCTTTATCCTATCCTATCATATCTCATTCTCTGATGAAGCTTTAATAAAAGTGAAACATGATTGATAAAGATTTGTTCTTTATAAACATTTCCTTTAATTTGTTAGATTTATTTCCTATTTGTTCTTTATCCTATCATATCTCATTCTCTGATGAAGCTTTAATAAAAGTGAAACATGTTAGATTGATAAACATTTCCTATTTGTTCTTTATCCTATCCTATCATATCTCATTCTCTGATGAAGCTTTTAATAAAAGTGAAACATATTAGATTGATAAACATTTCCTATTTGTTCTTTATCCTATCCTATCATATCTCATTCTCTGATGAAGCTTTAATAAAAGTGAAACATGTTAGATTGATAAACATTTCCTATTTGTTCTTTATCCTATCCTATCATATCTCATTCTCTGATGAAGCTTTTTTAATAAAAGTGAAACATGTTAGATTGATAAACATTTCCTATTTGTTCTTTATCCTATCCTATCATATCTCATTCTCTGATGAAGCTTTAATAAAAAGTGAAACATGTTAGATTGATAAACATTTCCTATTTGTTCTTTATCCTATCCTATCATATCTCATTCTCTGATGAAGCTTTTAATAAAAGTGAAACATGTTAGATTGATAAACATTTCCTATTTGTTCTTTATCCTATCCTATCATATCTCATTCTCTGATGAAGCTTTTAATAAAAGTGAAACATGTTAGATTGATAAACATTTCCTATTTGTTCTTTATCCTATCCTATCATATCTCATTCTCTGATGAAGCTTTTAATAAAAGTGAAACATGTAAAGATTGATAAACATTTCCTATTTGTTCTTTATCCTATCCTATCATATCTCATTCTCTGATGAAGCTTTAATAAAAGTGAAACATGTTAGATTGATAAACATTTCCTATTTGTTCTTTATCCTATCCTATCATATTTCCTGATGAAGCTTTTGTTGTTAGATTTAAACATTTCCTATTTGTTCTTTTATCCTATCTATCATATCTCATTCTCTGATGAAGCTTTAATAAAAAAGTGAAACATGTTAGATTGATAAACATTTCCTATTTGTTCTTTATCCTATCCTATCATATCTCATTCTCTGATGAAGCTTTAATAAAAGTGAAACATGTAAGATTGATAAACATTTCCTATTTGTTCTTTATCCTATCCTATCATATCTCATTCTCTGATGAAGCTTTAATAAAAGTGAAACATGTTAGATTGATAAACATTTCCTATTTGTTCTTTTATCCTATCCTATCATATCTCATTCTCTGATGAAGCTTTAATAAAAGTGAAACATGTTAGATTGATAAACATTTCCTATTTGTTCTTTATCCTATCCTATCATATCTCATTCTCTGATGAAGTTTTTTAATAAAAGATTGAAACATGTTAGATTGATAAACATTTCCTATTTGTTCTTTATCCTATCCTATCATATCTCATTCTCTGATGAAGCTTTAATAAAAGTGAAACATGTTAGATTTGATAAACATTTTCCTAATTTGTTCTTTATCCTATCCTATCATATCTCATTCTCTGATGAAGCTTTAATAAAAAGTGAAACATGTTAGATTGATAAACATTTCCTATTTGTTCTTTATCCTATCCTATCATATCTCATTCTCTGATGAAGCTTTAATAAAAGTGAAACATGTTAGATTGATAAACATTTCCTATTTTTCCTTTCATTCCTATCCTAAAAGTGAATCATATCTCATTCTTTGATGAATCTCATTTAATAAAAAGTGAAACATGTTAGATTGATAAACATTTCCTATTTGTTCTTTATCCTATCCTATCATATCTCATTCTCTGATGAAGCTTTAATAAAAAAGTGAAACATGTTAGATTGATAAACATTTCCTATTTGTTCTTTATCCTATCCTATCATATCTCATTCTCTGATGAAGCTTTAATAAAAGTGAAACATGTTAGATTGATAAACATTTCCTATTTGTTCTTTATCCTATCCTATCATATCTCATTCTCTGATGAAGCTTTAATAAAAAGTGAAACATGTTAGATTGATAAACATTTCCTATTTGTTCTTTATCCTATCCTATCATATCTCATTCTCTGATGAAGCTTTAATAAAAGTGAAACATGTTAGATTGATAAACATTTCCTATTTGTTCTTTATCCTATCCTATCATATCTCATTCTCTGATGAAGCTTTAATAAAAGTGAAACATGTTAGATTGATAAACATTTCCTATTTGTTCTTTATCCTTTAATCCTATCATATCTCATTCTCTGATGAAGCTTTAATAAAAGTGAAACATGTTAGATTGATAAACATTTCCTATTTGTTCTTTATCCTATCCTATCATATCTCATTCTCTGATGAAGCTTTAATAAAAAGTGAAACATGTTAGATTGATAAACATTTCCTATTTGTTCTTTATCCTATCCTATCATATCTCATTCTCTGATGAAGCTTTAATAAAAGTGAAACATGTTAGATTGATAAACATTTCCTATTTGTTCTTTATCCTATCCTATCATATCTCATTCTCTGATGAAGCTTTAATAAAAAGTGAAACATGTTAGATTGATAAACATTTCCTATTTGTTCTTTATCCTATCCTATCATATCTCATTCTCTGATGAAGCTTTAATAAAAAGTGAAACATGTTAGATTGATAAACATTTCCTATTTGTTCTTTATCCTATCCTATCATATCTCATTCTCTGATGAAGCTTTAATAAAAAGTGAAACATGTTAGATTGATAAACATTTCCTATTTGTTCTTTATCCTATCCTATCATATCTCATTCTCTGATGAAGCTTTAATAAAAGTGAAACATGTTAGATTGATAAACATTTCCTATTTGTTCTTTATCCTATCCTATCATATCTCATTCTCTGATGAAGCTTTAATAAAAGTGAAACATGTTAGATTGATAAACATTTCCTATTTGTTCTTTATCCTATCCTATCATATCTCATTCTCTGATGAAGCTTTAATAAAAGTGAAACATGTTAGATTGATAAACATTTCCTATTTGTTCTTTATCCTATCCTATCATATCTCATTCTCTGATGAAGCTTTAATAAAAAAGTGAAACATGTTAGATTGATAAACATTTCCTATTTGTTCTTTATCCTATCCTATCATATCTCATTCTCTGATGAAGCTTTAATAAAAGTGAAACATGTTAGATTGATAAACATTTCCTATTTGTTCTTTTCTTTCATTCTCTATCCTAAAATGAAACATTGATCTCTATTTGTTTTTTTCTCTCCTATCATATCTCATTCTTTGATGAAGCTTTTAATAAAAGTGAAACATGTTAGATTGATAAACATTTCCTATTTGTTAGATTTTATCCTATCCTATCATATCTCATTCTCTGATGAAGCTTTAATAAAAAAGTGAAACATGTTAGATTGATAAACATTTCCTATTTGTTCTTTATCCTATCCTATCATATCTCATTCTCTGATGAAGCTTTAATAAAAGTGAAACATGTTAGATTGATAAACATTTCCTATTTGTTCTTTATCCTATCCTATCATATCTCATTCTCTGATGAAGCTTTTAATAAAAAGTGAAACATGTTAGATTGATAAACATTTCCTATTTGTTCTTTATTCTCTGATCCTGATAAACATTTCCTATATCCTATCCTATCATATCTCTCTGATGAAGCTTTAATAAAAGTGAAACATGTTAGATTGATAAACATTTCCTATTTGTTCTTTATCCTATCCTATCATATCTCATTCTCTGATGAAGCTTTAATAAAAAGTGAAACATGTTAGATTGATAAACATTTCCTATTTGTTCTTTTATCCTATCCTATCATATCTCATTCTCTGATGAAGCTTTAATAAAAAGTGAAACATGTTAGATTGATAAACATTTCCTATTTGTTCTTTATCCTATCCTATCATATCTCATTCTCTGATGAAGCTTTAATAAAAGTGAAACATGTTAGATTGATAAACATTTCCTATTTGTTCTTTATCCTATCCTATCATATCTCATTCTCTGATGAAACAAGCTATTTTAATCCTAAATCTCATTCTCTGATGAAGCTTTAATAAACATGAAAGATTGATTGAAACATTTCCTATTTGTTCTTTATCCTATCCTATCATATCTCATTCTCTGATGAAGCTTTAATAAAAAAGTGAAACATGTTAGATTGATAAACATTTCCTATTTGTTCTTTATCCTATCCTATCATATCTCATTCTCTGATGAAGCTTTAATAAAAGTGAAACATGTTAGATTGATAAACATTTCCTATTTGTTCTTTATCCTATCCTATCATATCTCATTCTCTGATGAAGCTTTAATAAAAAGTGAAACATGTTAGATTGATAAACATTTCCTATTTGTTCTTTATCCTATCCTATCATATCTCATTCTCTGATGAAGCTTTTAATAAAAGTGAAACATGTTAGATTGATAAACATTTCCTATTTGTTCTTTATCCTATCCTATCATATCTCATTCTCTCTGATGAAGCTTTTAATAAAAGTGAAACATGTTAGATTGATAAACATTTCCTATTTGTTCTTTATCCTATCCTATCATATCTCATTCTCTGATGAAGCTTTAATAAAAAGTGAAACATGTTAGATTGATAAACATTTCCTATTTGTTCTTTATCCTATCCTATCATATCTCATTCTCTGATGAAGCTTTAATAAAAGTGAAACATGTTAGATTGATAAACATTTCCTATTTGTTCTTTATCCTATCCTATCATATCTCATTCTCTGATGAAGCTTTAATAAAAAGTGAAACATGTTAGATTGATAAACATTTCCTATTTGT
The DNA here is from genome assembly GCA_903632075.3 of Acanthosepion pharaonis. Lineage (NCBI taxonomy): Eukaryota > Metazoa > Mollusca > Cephalopoda > Sepiida > Sepiidae > Acanthosepion > Acanthosepion pharaonis. The sequence goes on from CAHIKZ030004529.1 coordinate 545,316, forward strand.
TAAACATTTTATCCTATCCTATCATATCTCATTCTCTGATGAAGCTTTAATAAAAGTGAAACATGTTAGATTGATAAACATTTCCTATTTGTTCTTTATCCTATCCTATCATATCTCATTCTCTGATGAAGCTTTAATAAAAGTGAAACATGTTAGATTGATAAACATTTCCTATTTGTTCTTTATCCTATCCTATCATATCTCATTCTCTGATGAAGCTTTAATAAAAAGTGAAACATGTTAGATTGATAAACATTTCCTATTTGTTCTTTATTTATCCTATCATATCATTCTCTGATGAAGCTTTTAATAAAAAGTGAAACATGTTAGATTGATAAACATTTCCTATTTGTTCTTTATCCTATCCTATCATATCTCATTCTCTGATGAAGCTTTTAATAAAAAAAGTGAAACATGTTAGATTGATAAACATTTCCTATTTGTTCTTTATCCTATCCTATCATATCTCATTCTCTGATGAAGCTTTAATAAAAGTGAAACATGTTAGATTGATAAACTATTTGTTCTTTATTTCCTATTTCATTCTCTTCTTTAATAAAAAAGTGAAACATTTATCCTATTTCCTATCATATCTCATTCATTCTGATGAAGCTTTAATAAAAGTGAAACATGTTAGATTGATAAACATTTCCTATTTGTTCTTTATCCTATCCTATCATATCTCATTCTCTGATGAAGCTTTAATAAAAGTGAAACATGTTAGATTGATAAACATTTCCTATTTGTTCTTTATCCTATCCTCATCATATCTCATTCTCTGATCCTATCATATCTCATTCTCTGATGAAGCTTTTAATAAAAAGTGAAACATGTTAGATTGATAAACATTTCCTATTTGTTCTTTATCCTATCCTATCATATCATATCTCATTCTCTGATGAAGCTTTAATAAAAGTGAAACATGTTAGATTGATAAACATTTCCTATTTGTTCTTTATCCTATCCTATCATATCTCATTCTCCTGAAACATTTAGATTGATAAACATTTTATTTGTTCTTTATCCTATCCTATCATATCTCATTCTCTGATGAAGCTTTAATAAAAGTGAAACATGTTAGATTGATAAACATTTCCTATTTGTTCTTTATCCTATCCTATCATATCTCATTCTCTGATGAAGCTTTAATAAAAGTGAAACATGTTAGATTGATAAACATTTCCTATTTGTTCTTTTTATCCTATCCTATCATATCTCATTCTCTGATGAAGCTTTTAATAAAAGTGAAACATGTTAGATTGATAAACATTTCCTATTTGTTCTTTATCCTATCCTATCATATCTCATTCTCTGATGAAGCTTTAATAAAAGTGAAACATGTTAGATTGATAAACATTTCCTATTTGTTCTTTATCCTATCCTATCATATCTCATTCTCTGATGAAGCTTTTTTAAATGAAAAAAGATTGATAAAACATGTTTTTATCCTATCCTATCATATCTCATTCTTGATGAATTGATAAACATTTAAACATTTCCTATTTGTTCTTTATCTATCCTATCATATCTCATTCTCTGATGAAGCTTTTAATAAAAGTGAAACATGTTAGATTGATAAACATTTCCTATTTGTTCTTTATCCTATCCTTTATCTCATTCTCTGATGAAGCTTTAATAAAAAGTGAAACATGTTAGATTGATAAACATTTCCTATTTGTTCTTTATCCTATCCTATCATATCTCATTCTCTGATGAAGCTTTAATAAAAGTGAAACATGTTAGATTGATAAACATTTCCTATTTGTTCTTTATCCTATCCTATCATATCTCATTCTCTGATGAAGCTTTAATAAAAAGTGAAACATGTTAGATTGATAAACATTTCCTATTTGTTCTTTATCCTATCCTATCATATCTCATTCTCTGATGAAGCTTTAATAAAAAAAAGTGAAACATGTTAGATTGATAAACTGATGATTTTCCTATTTGTTCCTATTTATCCTATCCTATCATATCTCATTCTCTGATGAAGCTTTAATAAAAGTGAAACATGTTAGATTGATAAACATTTCCTATTTGTTCTTTATCCTATCCTATCATATCTCATTCTCTGATGAATTGCTTTAATAAAAAGTGAAACATAAAATTAGATTGATAAACATTTCCTATTTGTTCTTTATCCTATCCTATCATATCTCATTCTCTGATGAAGCTTTAATAAAAGTGAAACATGTTAGATTGATAAACATTTCCTATTTGTTCTTTATCCTATCCTATCATATCTCATTCTCTGATGAAGCTTTAATAAAAGTGAAACATGTTAGATTGATAAACATTTCCTATTTGTTTTTATTATCCTATCCTCATTCATATCTCATTCTCTGATTGAATTTGTTCTTTAATAAAAAATAAAACATGTTAGATTGATAAACATTTCCTATTTGTTCTTTATCCTATCCTATCATATCTCATTCTCTGATGAAGCTTTAATAAAAGTGAAACATGTTAGATTGATAAACATTTCCTATTTGTTCTTTATCCTATCCTATCATATCTCATTCTCTGATGAAGCTTTAATAAAAGTGAAACATGTTAGATTGATAAACATTTCCTATTTGTTCTTTATCCTATCCTATCATATCTCATTCTCTGATGAAGCTTTAATAAAAAGTGAAACATGTTAGATTGATAAACATTTCCTATTTGTTCTTTATCCTATCCTATCATATCTCATTCTCTGATGAAGCTTTAATAAAAGTGAAACATGTTAGATTGATAAACATTTCCTATTTGTTCTTTAGATATCCTATCATATCTCATTCTTTGATGAAGCTTTTTGAAACATGTTAGATTGATAAACATTTCCTATTTGTTCTTTATCCTATCCTATCATATCTCATTCTCTGATGAAGCTTTAATAAAAGTGAAACATGTTAGATTGATAAACATTTCCTATTTGTTCTTTATCCTATCCTATCATATCTCATTCTCTGATGAAGCTTTAATAAAAGTGAAACATGTTAGATTGATAAACATTTCCTATTTGTTCTTTATCCTATCCTATCATATCTCATTCTCTGATGAAGCTTTAATAAAAGTGAAAACATGTTAGATTGATAAACATTTCCTATTTGTTCTTTATCCTATCCTATCATATCTCATTCTCTGATGAAGCTTTAATAAAAAGTGAAACATGTTAGATTGATAAACATTTCCTATTTGTTCTTTATTATCCTATCATATCTCATTCTCTGATGAAGCTTTTAATAAAAGTGAAACATGTTAGATTGATAAACATTTCCTATTTGTTCTTTATCCTATCCTATCATATCTCATTCTCTGATGAAGCTTTAATAAAAGTGAAACATGTTAGATTGATAAACATTTCCTATTTGTTCTTTATCCTATCCTATCATATCTCATTCTCTGATGAAGCTTTAATAAAAGTGAAACATGTTAGATTGATAAACATTTCCTATTTGTTCTTTATCCTATCCTATCATATCTCATTCTCTGATGAAGCTTTAATAAAAGTGAAACATGTTAGATTGATAAACATTTCCTATTTGTTCTTTATCCTATCCTATCATATCTCATTCTCTGATGAAGCTTTAATAAAAGTGAAACATGTTAGATTGATAAACATTTCCTATTTGTTCTTTATCCTATCCTATCATATCTCATTCTCTGATGAAGCTTTTAATAAAAGTGAAACATGTTAGATTGATAAACATTTCCTATTTGTTCTTTATCCTATCCTATCATATCTCATTCTCTGATGAAGCTTTAATAAAAGTGAAACATGTTAGATTGATAAACATTTCCTATTTGTTCTTTATCCTATCCTATCATATCTCATTCTCTGATGAAGCTTTAATAAAAAAGTGAAACATGTTAGATTGATAAACATTTCCTATTTTTCTTTATTTATCCTATCCTATCTCATTCTCTGATCTTTAATCATTCTCTGATTGATAAACATTTCCTATTTGTTCTTTAATAAAATTCTCTGATGAAACTTTGTTAGATTGATAAATAAATTTCCTATTTGTTCTTTATCCTATCCTATCATATCTCATTCTCTGATGAAGCTTTAATAAAAGTGAAACATGTTAGATTGATAAACATTTCCTATTTGTTCTTTATCCTATCCTATCATATCTCATTCTCTGATGAAGCTTTAATAAAAAAGTGAAACATGTTAGATTGATAAACATTTCCTATTTGTTCTTTATCCTATCCTATCATATCTCATTCTCTGATGAAGCTTTAATAAAAGTGAAACATGTTAGATTGATAAACATTTCCTATTTTTCTTTATTATCCTATCCTATCATATCTCATTTCTCTGATGAAGCTTTAATAAAAGTGAAACATGTTAGATTGATAAACATTTTCCTATTTGTTCTTTATCCTATCCTATCATATCTCATTCTCTGATGAAGCTTTAATAAAAGTGAAACATGTTAGATTGATAAACATTTCCTATTTGTTCTTTATCCTATCCTATCATATCTCATTCTCTGATGAAGCTTTAATAAAAGTGAAACATGTTAGATTGATAAACATTTCCTATTTGTTCTTTATCCTATCCTATCATATCTCATTCTCTGATGAAGCTTTAATAAAAAGTGAAACATGTTAGATTGATAAACATTTCCTATTTGTTCTTTATCCTATCCTATCATATCTCATTCTCTGATGAAGCTTTAATAAAAGTGAAACATGTTAGATTGATAAACATTTCCTATTTGTTCTTTATCCTATCCTATCATATCTCATTCTCTGATGAAGCTTTAATAAAAGTGAAACATGTTAGATTGATAAACATTTCCTATTTGTTCTTTATCCTATCCTATCATATCTCATTCTCTGATGAAGCTTTAATAAAAAGTGAAACATGTTAGATTGATAAACATTTCCTATTTGTTCTTTATTTATATCTATCTCATTCTCTGATGAAGCTTTAATAAAAGTGAAACATGTTAGATTGATAAACATTTCCTATTTGTTCTTTATCCTATCCTATCATATCTCATTCTCTGATGACTTTTTTAATAAAAGTGAAACATGTTAGATTGATAAACATTTCCTATTTGTTCTTTATCCTATCCTATCATATCTCATTCTCTGATGAAGCTTTAATAAAAGTGAAACATGTTAGATTGATAAACATTTCCTATTTGTTCTTTATCCTATCCTATCATATCTCATTCTCTGATGAAGCTTTAATAAAAAGTGAAACATGTTAGATTGATAAACATTTCCTATTTGTTCTTTTCCTATCCTATCATATCTCATTCTCTGATGAAGCTTTAATAAAAGTGAAACATGTTAGATTGATAAACATTTCCTATTTGTTCTTTATCCTATCCTATCATATCTCATTCTCTGATGAAGCTTTAATAAAAAGTGAAACATGTTAGATTGATAAACATTTCCTATTTGTTCTTTATCCTATCCTATCATATCTCATTCTCTGATGAAGCTTTAATAAAAAGTGAAACATGTTAGATTGATAAACATTTCCTATTTGTTCTTTATCCTATCCTATCATATCTCATTCTCTGATGAAGCTTTTAATAAAAGTGAAACATGTTAGATTGATAAACATTTCCTATTTGTTCTTTATCCTATCCTATCATATCTCATTCTCTGATGAAGCTTTAATAAAAGTGAAACATGTTAGATTGATAAACATTTCCTATTTGTTCTTTATCCTATCCTATCATATCTCATTCTCTGATGAAGCTTTTAATAAAAAGTGAAACATGTTAGATTGATAAACATTTCCTATTTGTTCTTTATCCTATCCTATCATATCTCATTCTCTGATGAAGCTTTAATAAAAGTGAAACATGTTAGATTGATAAACATTTCCTATTTGTTCTTTATCCTATCCTATCATATCTCATTCTCTGATGAAGCTTTAATAAAAAGTGAAACATGTTAGATTGATAAACATTTCCTATTTGTTCTTTATCCTATCTATCATATCTCATTCTCTGATGAAGCTTTAATAAAAAGTGAAACATGTTAGATTGATAAACATTTCCTATTTGTTCTTTATCCTATCCTATCATATCTCATTCTCTGATGAAGCTTTAATAAAAGTGAAACATGTTAGATTGATAAACATTTCCTATTTGTTCTTTATCCTATCCTATCATATCTCATTCTCTGATGAAGCTTTAATAAAAAAGTGAAACATGTTAGATTGATAAACATTTCCTATTTGTTCTTTTTATCCTCATCCTATCATATCTCATTTTCTCTGATGAAGCTTTAATGAAGCTTTAAAAGTGAAACATGTTAGATTGATAAACATTTCCTATTTGTTCTTTATCCTATCCTATCATATCTCATTCTCTGATGAAGCTTTTTAATAAAAGTGAAACATGTTAGATTGATAAACATTTCCATTTTTCCTATTTGTTCTTTCTTTTTAATAAAATCATATTAGATTATCATTTGTTCTTTTATCATTCTCTGATGAAGCTTTAATAAAAGTGAAACATGTTAGATTGATAAACATTTCCTATTTGTTCTTTATCCTATCCTATCATATCTCATTCTCTGATGAAGCTTTAATAAAAGTGAAACATGTTAGATTGATAAACATTTCCTATTTGTTCTTTATCCTATCCTATCATATCTCATTCTCTGATGAAGCTTTAATAAAAGTGAAACATGTTAGATTGATAAACATTTCCTATTTGTTCTTTATCCTATCCTATCATATCTCATTCTCTGATGAAGCTTTAATAAAAAATGTTAGATTGATAAACATTTGTTCTTTTATCCTATCATATCTCATTCTCTGATGAAGCTTTAATTGAAACATGTAAGATTGATTTCCTATTTGTTCTTTATCCTATCCTATCATATCTCATTCTCTGATGAAGCTTTAATAAAAAGTGAAACATGTAAGATTGATAAACATTTCCTATTTGTTCTTTATCCTATCCTATCATATCTCATTCTCTGATGAAGCTTTAATAAAAGTGAAACATGTTAGATTGATAAACATTTCCTATTTGTTCTTTATCCTATCCTATCCTATCTCATTCTCTGATGAAGCTTTAATAAAAAGTGAAACATGTTAGATTGATAAACATTTCCTATTTGTTCTTTATCCTATCCTATCATATCTCATTCTCTGATGAAGCTTTTTTAATAAAAGTGAAACATGTTAGATTGATAAACATTTCCTATTTGTTCTTTATCCTATCCTATCATATCTCATTCTCTGATGAAGCTTTAATAAAAGTGAAACATGTTAGATTGATAAACATTTCCTATTTGTTCTTTATCCTATCCTATCATATCTCATTCTCTGATGAAGCTTTAATAAAAAGTGAAACATGTTAGATTGATAAACATTTCCTATTTGTTCTTTATCCTATCCTATCATATCTCATTCTCTGATGAAGCTTTTAATAAAAGTGAAACATGTTAGATTGATAAACATTTCCTATTTATTTTATTCTTTATCCTCATTCTCCTATCATTATCTCATTTCTCTGATGATCTCATTCTTTAAGCTTTAAAAAGTGAAACATGTTAGATTGATAAACATTTCCTATTTGTTCTTTATCCTATCCTATCATATCTCATTCTCTGATGAAGCTTTAATAAAAAGTGAAACATGTTAGATTGATAAACATTTCCTATTTGTTCTTTTATCCTATCCTATCATATCTCATTCTCTGATGAAGCTTTTAATAAAAGTGAAACATGTTAGATTGATAAACATTTCCTATTTGTTCTTTATCCTATCCTATCATATCTCATTCTCTGATGAAGCTTTAATGAAAAAGTGAAACATGTTAGATTGATAAACATTTCCTATTTGTTCTTTATCCTATCCTATCATATCTCATTTCTCTGATGAAGCTTTAATAAAAGTGAAACATGTTAGATTGATAAACATTTCCTATTTGTTCTTTATCTATCCTATCATATCTCATTCTCTGATGAAGCTTTAATAAAAGTGAAACATGTTAGATTGATAAACATTTCCTATTTGTTCTTTATCCTATCCTATCATATCTCATTCTCTGATGAAGCTTTAATAAAAGTGAAACATGTTAGATTGATAAACATTTCCTATTTGTTCTTTATTATCCTATCATATCTCATTCTCTGATGAAGCTTTAATAAAAAGTGAAACATGTTAGATTGATAAACATTTCCTATTTGTTCTTTATCCTATCCTATCATATCTCATTCTCTGATGAAGCTTTAATAAAAAGTGAAACATGTTAGATTGATAAACATTTCCTATTTGTTCTTTATCCTATCCTATCATATCTCATTCTCTGATGAAGCTTTAATAAAAGTGAAACATGTTAGATTGATAAACATTTCCTATTTGTTCTTTATCCTATCCTATCATATCTCATTCTCTGATGAAGCTTTAATAAAAGTGAAACATGTTAGATTGATAAACATTTCCTATTTGTTCTTTATCCTATCCTATCATATCTCATTCTCTGATGAAGCTTTAATAAAAGTGAAACATGTTAGATTGATAAACATTTCCTATTTGTTCTTTATCCTATCCTATCATATCTCATTCTCTGATGAAGCTTTAATAAAAGTGAAACATGTTAGATTGATAAACATTTCCTATTTGTTCTTTTTGTTCTTTATCCTAAAAATGAAACATGTTAGATTATCTCATTCTCTCTCATGAAGCTTTTAATAAAAAGTGAAACATGTTAGATTGATAAACATTTCCTATTTGTTCTTTATCCTATCCTATCATATCTCATTCTCTGATGAAGCTTTAATAAAAGTGAAACATGTTAGATTGATAAACATTTCCTATTTGTTCTTTATCCTATCCTATCATATCTCATTCTCTGATGAAGCTTTAATAAAAAAGTGAAACATGTTAGATTGATAAACATTTCCTATTTGTTCTTTATCCTATCCTATCATATCTCATTCTCTGATGAAGCTTTAATAAAAGTGAAACATGTTAGATTGATAAACATTTCCTATTTTTGTTCTTTATCCTATCCTATCATTTGTTCTTTATCTCATTCTCATTCTGATGAAGCTTTAATAAAAGTGAAACATGTTAGATTGATAAACATTTCCTATTTGTTCTTTATCCTATCCTATCATATCTCATTCTCTGATGAAGCTTTAATAAAAGTGAAACATGTTAGATTGATAAACATTTCCTATTTGTTCTTTATCCTATCCTATCATATCTCATTCTCTGATGAAGCTTTAATAAAAAGTGAAACATGTAAGATTGATAAACATTTCCTATTTGTTCTTTATCCTATCTATCATATCTCATTCTCTGATGAAGCTTTAATAAAAGTGAAACATGTTAGATTGATAAACATTTCCTATTTGTTCTTTATCCTATCATATCTCATTCTCTGATGAAGCTTTAATAAAAGTGAAACATGTTAGATTGATAAACATTTCCTATTTGTTCTTTATCCTATCCTATCATATCTCATTCTCTGATGAAGCTTTAATAAAAGTGAAACATGTTAGATTGATAAACATTTCCTATTTGTTCTTTATCCTATCCTATCATATCTCATTCTCTGATGAAGCTTTAATAAAAAGTGAAACATGTTAGATTGATAAACATTTCCTATTTGTTCTTTATCCTATCCTATCATATCTCATTCTCTGATGAAGCTTTAATAAAAGTGAAACATGTTAGATTGATAAACATTTCCTATTTGTTCTTTATCCTATCCTATCATATCTCATTCTCTGATGAAGCTTTAATAAAAGTGAAACATGTTAGATTGATAAAATTTCCTATTTTTCTATTTATTCTTTCATATCTCCTATCTATCATATCTCATTCTGATGAAGCTTTAATAAAAGTGAAACATGTTAGATTGATAAACATTTCCTATTTGTTCTTTATCCTATCCTATCATATCTCATTCTCTTTGATGAAACATGTTTTAATAAAAATTTGTTCTTTAAACATATCTTAGATTGATAAACATTTCCTATTTCCTATTTCTTTATCCTATCCTATCATATCTCATTCTCTGATGAAGCTTTAATAAAAGTGAAACATGTTAGATTGATAAACATTTCCTATTTGTTCTTTATCCTATCCTATCATATCTCATTCTCTGATGAAGATTGATAAACATTTTAATAAAAGTGAAACATGTTAAGATTGATAAACATTTCCTATTTGTTCTTTATCCTATCCTATCATATCTCATTCTCTGATGAAGCTTTAATAAAAAGTGAAACATGTTAGATTGATAAACATTTCCTATTTGTTCTTTATCCTATCCTATCATATCTCATTCTCTGATGAAGCTTTAATAAAAAGTGAAACATGTTAGATTGATAAACATTTCCTATTTGTTCTTTATCCTATCCTATATCATATCTCATTCTCTGATGAAGCTTTAATAAAAGTGAAACATGTTAGATTGATAAACATTTCCTATTTGTTCTTTATCCTATCCTATCATATCTCATTCTCTGATGAAGCTTTAATAAAAGTGAAACATGTTAGATTGATAAACATTTCCTATTTGTTCTTTATCCTATCCTATCATATCTCATTCTCTGATGAAGCTTTAATAAAAGTGAAACATGTTAGATTGATAAACATTTCCTATTTGTTCTTTATCCTATCCTATCATATCTCATTCTCTGATGAAGCTTTAATAAAAGTGAAACATGTTAGATTGATAAACATTTCCTATTTGTTCTTTATCCTATCCTATCATATCTCATTCTCTGATGAAGCTTTAATAAAAGTGAAACATGTTAGATTGATAAACATTTCCTATTTGTTCTTTATCCTATCCTATCATATCTCATTCTCTGATGAAGCTTTAATAAAAGTGAAACATGTTAGATTGATAAACATTTCCTATTTGTTCTTTATCCTATCCTATCATATCTCATTCTCTGATGAAGCTTTAATAAAAGTGAAACATGTTAGATTGATAAACATTTCCTATTTGTTCTTTATCCTATCCTATCATATCTCATTCTCTGATGAAGCTTTAATAAAAGTGAAACATGTTAGATTGATAAACATTTGTTATTTGTTCTTTATCCTATCCTATCATATCTCATTCTCTGATGAAGCTTTAATAAAAGTGAAACATGTTGATTGATAAACATTTCCTATTTGTCTTTTATCCTATCCTATCATATCTCATTCTCTGATGAAGCTTTAATAAAAGTGAAACATGTTAGATTGATAAACATTTCCTATTTGTTCTTTATCCTATCCTATCATATCTCATTCTCTGATGAAGCTTTTAATAAAAGTGAAACATGTTAGATTGATAAACATTTCCTATTTGTTCTTTATCCTATCCTATCATATCTCATTCTCTGATGAAGCTTTAATAAAAGTGAAACATGTTAGATTGATAAACATTTCCTATTTGTTCTTTATCCTATCCTATCATATCTCATTCTCTGATGAAGCTTTAATAAAAAAGTGAAACATGTTAGATTGATAAACATTTCCTATTTGTTCTTTATCCTATCCTATCATATCTCATTCTCTGATGAAGCTTTAATAAAAGTGAAACATGTTAGATTGATAAACATTTCCTATTTGTTCTTTATCCTATCCTATCTATCTCATTCTCTGATGAAGCTTTAATAAAAAGTGAAACATGTAAGATTGATAAACATTTCCTATTTGTTCTTTATCCTATCCTATCATATCTCATTCTCTGATGAAGCTTTAATAAAAGTGAAACATGTTAGATTGATAAACATTTCCTATTTGTTCTTTATCCTATCCTATCATATCTCATTCTCTGATGAAGCTTTAATAAAAAGTGAAACATGTTAGATTGATAAACATTTTATTATTTCTTTATTTATCCTATCATATATCTCATTCTCTGATGAAGCTTTAATAAAAAGTGAAACATGTTAGATTGATAAACATTTCCTATTTGTTCTTTATCCTATCCTATCATTCTCTGATGAAGCTTTCTCTGATGAAGATTTAATAAAAGTGAAACATGTTAGATTGATAAACATTTCCTATTTGTTCTTTTATCCTATCCTATCATATCTCATTCTCTGATGAAGCTTTAATAAAAGTGAAACATGTTAGATTGATAAACATTTCCTATTTGTTCTTTATCCTATCCTATCATATCTCATTCTCTGATGAAGCTTTAATAAAAGTGAAACATGTAAGATTGATAAACATTTCCTATTTGTTCTTTATCCTATCCTATCATATCTCATTCTCTGATGAAGCTTTAATAAAAGTGAAACATGTTAGATTGATAAACATTTCCTATTTGTTCTTTATCCTATCCTATCATATCTCATTCTCTGATGAAGCTTTAATAAAAAGTGAAACATGTTAGATTGATAAACATTTCCTATTTGTTCTTTATCCTATCCTATCATTATCTCATTCTCTGATGAAGCTTTAATAAAAGTGAAACATGTTAGATTGATAAACATTTCCTATTTGTTCTTTATCCTATCCTATCATATCTCATTCTCTGAAGCTTTAATAAAAGTGAAACATGTTAGATTGATAAACATTTCCTATTTGTTCTTTATCCTATTCTATCATATCTCATTCTCTGATGAAGCTTTTAATAAAAAGTGAAACATGTTAGATTGATAAACATTTCCTATTTGTTCTTTATCCTATCCTATCATATCTCATTCTCTGATGAAGCATTTTTAATAAAAGTGAAACATGTTAGATTGATAAACATTTCCTATTTGTTCTTTATCCTATTCTATCATATCTCATTCTCTGATGAAGCTTTAATAATAAAAGTGAAACATGTTAGATTGATAAACATTTCCTATTTGTTCTTTATCCTATCCTATCATATCTCATTCTCTGATGAAGCTTTAATAAAAGTGAAACATGTTAGATTGATAAACATTTCCTATTTGTTCTTTTATCCTATCCTATCATATCTTCAATTCTGTTGATTGAATTTGTTCTTTTTAATCATAATTCTCTGTTGAAGCTTTAATAAATGTGAGACATGTAAGTTTGTTAAACTTGTTCTGCTTGTCTCTTATCTTATTCTCTCGGTATGCTAATTATATTTGATCTCTATTTGATACCAACTTATCTATCTATCTATATATCTATCTATCTACTGCTGATGCAAAAGCTCCTTTATGAATTGAGCACTCTGAGTCACTGCTATGTTTATTCTAAAATAATCACGTAAAATTCACCTTTAGTGGAAAAATCTCCTACTGGTGGCAAATCGGTTGGTTTTCAACCCTGGCTTGGGGTAATCTGATGTCCGGCCACACTGACGCGCTGTGATACAGCGAAAAGCGAATGACCCCGAAAATAATAACTCAGGGGAAAATCTCTGACTGATGACAAATCGGTTGTGTTTCAATCCTGGCTTGAAGGAATCGGATAGCTAGCCACACTGATAAGCTTAATACAGCTGAACAGTCTGTCTGTGGATTATAAACACACACACACACACACACACACACACACACACACACACACACACACACATATATATATATATATATATATATATATATATATATATTGGCAATGTCGGATACTTAATAAGAAAAAAAAGATGGAAAAAAAAAAAGAAAAAAAGAATATAGGTAAATTTGGTTATATTGCAAAAATATATATTTTTTTAAATTCTTTAAATAATTTTTGAAACTCCCAGGATTTCACGTTTATGCGCATGTGCAGTAACACCAATGTCAACAAATCCAGTCCGAACGGATGAAACACGTGACAGATGAACTTTTTTGATTTTGTCTTACAATTTCCTTAATACATATTGTTGTGACCAACGAAATAACTAAACAATACAGATATATCATATATTAAACAGTAAGTACAACAAAAGAGTATTACACAATTAGGAAGTGTGTGTCGGTTGACCTGCGTTCAATCTATTCGACTGTTATATTTAACAGTCCCCGACAAGGAATGTATGTGTCACAAGGCCGAGTTTAACGTGGTTTTCTCCGAGCCCGTAGGCTCGGCCAAAAATATTCCCTTTGAACCCGCCTAGATGGGTTCAGGGCCTGTCTACCTCCCCGGACGAAACTTTTCCCTTCGGCAAAGCTTCGTCCGAGTTCCTCTCTGCCGAGGCAGAGAGTTTGACAGCTGAACAATCTATGCGACTGTTCCACCAAGGCCTTCTCTCCTACTAATCATATAGTAGGCGGGAAGAGCCCAGCATAGACTCTTTAGAGGGAGGACACCACAACACACACACACACACACACACACACACATATATATATATATATGTGTGTGTGTGTGTGTGTCTGCGTGTGTATATATGTATGTATGTATAAAAGTTTCATTAAATCGACTGACAAGGTACAGTTGCTAAGTTTTATCCTTTTATTTTTCTAGTGTTCTTACAGTTTTATTCTTTTCTGTATATAAATTATGTAGAAATTGTCCAAAGGTTTTGTATGTCCGTGCGCTATCCGTTATACTTTTATTCATTATCAAGGAGGACTTTATTTTTACTTTTAACTGAATGTAGGGGTTGTCTTATGTATGTATCTGGAGTTATAGGAATGTGTTATTTTCCAAACACGGTCAGTAAATTATGAACGTGTTCATAGTTGCTATTATCGTGTTTTGCCTGTTTTCTTTTTTTTTATCAATAACGGTTCAATTCTTTCTAAGCCTTCTTTTACATCTGAATGAAACTTTTATAAAAATGGAATATATATATATATATATATAATTACAAAAACAGACAAAATTAAGAGTCCATTGATTATAATTTATTTCCCCAGAAAGGTAGTTTTTTCCTGTTTCTTCAGATCACATTTCATATATATATATATATATATATATATATATATATATATATATATATATATATATATATATATATATAGAGAGAGAGAGAGAGAGAGAGAGAGAGAGAGAGAGAGAGAGATGCTTGGGAATGTGATTTGAAGAACGGGGAAAAACACCTTCCTGGGGAAATATAATATAATCAAATATTCGCTCTGGTTTGACATTGAGCTCTCTGGATTGCATCCTCCTTGGGATTATCCATACGGATTACCAAACTTTCCATTAACTACCTATATATATATATATATATATATATATATATATATATATATATATATATCAAATGAGGTCAACACCAAGTGGCGACATTCTGTTCCATGCTGGAGCGCATTCTTAAGATTGTGTTCAGGCATGAAACAGACATTGTCCTCTTGGTGTTGACGTCCGTGTCCACTTTTATAAGTACATATGATCGATCTCGGATATTGAGCCTTTAACTATAAATATAACATACCTTAAAACTACATTTTCATCACACACATACACACACACACACACACAATATATATATATATATATATATATATATATATATATATATATATATATATATATATACCGTACTTATGAACACTAATGTGTATGTCACAATCTTCATAAATACGTTGAAGACTATTGTAAGTGGGGGGAGTAATATATTGTCTAAGTAGACCAAAACTAGCAGTGGTTTACCTACTTCACGCCGCTGGTGAGTATTGTATTTTGTTATGTTATAAAGATTACCATTTCATTTCCAACCCCCGTTTTGTTTTTTCCTCATCCATTAAGCCTTCCTAGTTTACAGCAATATATATATGACTGCTTGAATAAATTAGAAACATTATGTATGCTTATTTTTATCATAATCCTTTCATATTCCTGAATATTTTTCAGTATATTACAATCTTAATATTGTATTGTAATATACGGAAAATATTCTTGAATATGGAAGGATTATGATACAAATAAGAAGACATAGTGCTTGTAATTTATTCAATCAGACACGAGAAAAAAAAAATTTGCTGGCTAAATACAGAAATTATATATATATATATATATATATATATATATATATATATATATATATATATAAATATATATATATATATATATATATATATATATATATAGAGAGATAGATAGATAGATAGATAGATAGATAGATAGATAGATAGATAGATGCTTGGGAATGTGATTTGAAGAACGAGGAAAAACACCTTCCTGGGGAAATATAATATAATCAATGGACCTTTAATGTTGTCTGTTTTGTTTGTTTAATTAAATTAATATTCGCTCTGGTTTGACATTGAGCTCTCTGGATTACATCCTCCTTGGGATTATCCATACGGATTACCAAACTTTCCATATATATATATATATATATATATATATATATATATATATATATATAGAGAGAGAGAGAGAGAGAGAGAGAGAGAGAGCGAGAAAGAAAGAAAGAAAGAAAGAAAGAAAGAAAGAGAGGGAGATAAAATCCGTGGGTATGTAATCCAAGTAGATCCTATTAATATAAATTATTAAAACTGATCCACAAAAGATAGCTCAATACAATTTTTATTATAGAGCATATAAGTGAATATTAATCAGTGAAACCCAAACAACTTGCCCCATACAGATGGCCATTGCGTCCTCGGGAAAAAAAAAATAATTCACTGGACTTTGTTAAAATAAATGAATTCCTACTTTTTTCAAAAGATATTTGATAAGTAAAAAAAAAAAAAAAAAAAATAAAATGTGGGACTTCATTTATTTTAACAAATATTTTTGGCATCGGAAAGCCCAGGGAATTTTTTTTTTACCGAGGACGAAATGGCCATCTGCATGAGATAATTTGTTTGGGTTTCATTGATCATATATATATATATATATATATATATATATATATATATATATATTACGTGTAAGTAAAATATAGTTTGAACTAAAAGTCTGTTGCAAAACGAAATACTTTTGATACATTCAAATTGTTTTAAAATGTTCACTTCAACCATTTCTTCTCCTCCAGTTATTAAAATTGATCTCTTCATTGTTTTTCTTTTCTTTGTTTTTTTAAATCCATCCTTCTCTTTCAGAGGTCACATCCGTCTTTTAAATTAGCCTAATTATTATTTTGTATAATCATTTAATTAATAAAATCGGAATGGCTCATCCTCCTTTGTTTTTCATCACACTCAGAAGCCGATTTCAACGGATTTGTTGCTTTTGTTTTGTTGGGAATTATTTTCTTTTCATATTTTTAAAAAAAAATTTCCCGTTGTTTTTAGCGATTATTTTTATGATTATTATTGTTGTTTTTCTCGTTGCACAGCGTGTATTGGTTTTCAATAATTTCCTCCATTTCCGTGATTTATATTAAAAATAATTTAAAAGTACATCTCAAAAGCCTTTCTTTCATAATGCTCTTTTATCTCGAGAGAAATGAGAATAACCTAAAAATTAATACATACTTTTAAGATAATCAGATCAAATTCAATGTCTCTGTGGTTTTAGGTATTAATAAAGTATTGGATAATCTATCTATCTATCTATCTATCTATCTATCTATCTATCTATCTATCTATCTATCGATCTATCTATCTATCTATCTATCTATCTAACCCAATCTCTGCATTATCTATCTATCTATCTATCTATCTATCTATCTATCCCAATCTCAGCATTATCTATCTATCTATCTATCTAACCTAATCTCTGCATTATCTATCTATCTATCTATCTATCTATCTATCTATCTATCTATCTCATCTATCTATCCTATCTCAGCATTATCTATCTATCTATCTATCTATCTCATTCAATCTCTGCATTTTCTATCTATCTATCTATCTATCTCTGCATTTTCTATCTATCTATCTATCTATATATCAATCTATCTATTATCTATCTATCTATCTATCTATCCCTATCTATTTATCTATCTATCTATCTATCTATCTATCTATCTATCTATCTATCTATCTATCTATCTCATTCTAGTAATAATATCTCTATCTCACTTTATCTGGTTATATCTTGTCAGTTGATTATTTATTAATATTCTTTCTAGACATCATATCTGTAATAGGTTCTGTTTATCCATCTCAATTCTATTCATATCTGTCTTAGATTCCAATATCTATCTAGCTACTACCCAGCCAGACAGCCAACAAGTTAGCTCACTGTATTCATATTTCTCTCCTACATCTCTTTCACTCTCAATTCAGCCATATCTATCATAGATTCCTTCAATGTTCACTTATATATATATATATATATATATATATATATATATATATATATATATATATATTGAGGAAATTACATGACAAAATGGAAAAAAAGTTTATCTGTCACGCGCCTCATCCTTTAGGACTGGATTTGTTGACGTTGGTGTTATTACGCAAACGCATGAACGGGAGACACTGGAAGTTTCAAAATTTTTTTATAGAAGTTAAAAAAAAAAACTTTTTTTTTTTAAATATAACTAAATTTATCTACATTTCTTTTTTTCTTTTTTCTTTCAATCATCTTTGTTATTAAATATCCTGCATTATGATAACAGAAAATCTGTCAAGAATGGTTAAATGTTCTTCACTGTTGTTGAATTATCGATAAAAACACGTTCTGAACATTTTCGTCTTAGTGAATTATTTTCTCTTTTGATTAGATTTGCGCTTTTTATCTCGAAATTTGGGTCAGTTTCGTTACGGTATCTTATTTGTATTTATATCGTATTTTGTTTAAACCTCTTAACGTTTCTGCAGTATATACTTTTATGTCAATCCCTTGTATTTTGGTGACTTTATTCCTTTGATTGGCAGGAAATGATTAAAAACTAATCGTTTCTAAATTCAGCAAACATATTGTAGACGTTACCAGTGTACAAACAAGACTTGCTGTTACCTGATTTTCAATGAATGTTGAAGATTTGTATTAAATCTAACAAAGGAATAAAATAATGGCCAAGTAGATAAATATTGTAACGAGTAAAAGAGGACTGGTAGAACTTGACACAAATGTGAGAATTAAGACATAAGCAAACAGTGAGTCATCGACTTACACCTTTGTGCAAATTCATTGAAATAAAACGAATAATTCCGTTATTATTTACTTTTTTTTCGTATCTTTCCAATAAAACATCACCCAGTACGTATGTTAGTACTTCGTATGTCCATTCCACAAAATTGTTCCTTACAGATTGACCACAGATTCTCGATTGGATTCAAATCAGGAGAGTTTCCGTTCCAATATATAGTACGTTGATTTTTATTGTGGGGACCTACCTACAAATGGACTCTTCTACATCTATATAATATGGCTACCAACTCTGAGTAGAGGAAGTCACCGAGTGAGAGTCACCGAGTAGAGACACCGAGTGAGTGAGTGAGTGAGTGAGTGAGTGAGTGAGTGAGGACACCAGTGAGAGAAAGTACTCTCCAGTCCACATTTACCTTTGTACTACGTTTCCGAGAATCTACTATAAAACCTTATAACCTTATTTCCGAGTCCGTGTTATCTTTCTATGGTTCTACACCATAGCAGTAAGGCTTATAAATACGTACTTGTGAGTGCATCTGTTCACGTAAATATGTGCACCCGACAATGACATTCTTGAGGAAACCTCCGAAAGAAGACCTTTCCGTTAATCTAGCATTGCGCTTAAATTCATAAAGTCTCTGTACCATAGAGGAAAAGTCATCAGTACAATTACCATGAACGTATATATAGAAGCCATAGGGGATGTTACGTTACGGCGGTGGGAAAGGGACTGAAACCGTGATGCCAGGTCAGGACCAATAATACTGCAGATTCTTAGTTTAACATTAAAGCGTTTAGATATATTTGTATTATTTACATTGTTCAGACTGTTGTCCCCACATTTATTGCCAATATTCACAACATTTCGGCCGTTGTTCTACCCGGCCTTTTTCATGTCATTGGAATTTAGAACTGAACCTTTTATTTTGTACCTAGATTATTCTAGCTCCACGTGCCATGCCTCTTCTTTTAATGTTTCCATTTTTTTTCAGCACTGCAGTAAAATTGGATCAAATCACTGGATCCAGCCAACGTTTTTATCCGCTGAGCCATGTGTCCTTGAGGACACTAAGCAAATGTCCGAAAAATGTAAATAATGCAAAAAATTACATTACTTAATCTCAGAAATATAGACAGCCGATGAGATCTATTTCCCAATCTAGTTTTTTTATGTGCCTTATCCCTTCAGGATGCAGGCCATCATGGCTCTCCCCTTCCCCCTATCCCTTGTAGCTCTCAACAAATTTTGTCCCTTTGTTACTTCCCCCAGACCATGTTCAGTCATCCACTTGCTTGAGCCCCCTATGTATGTCATGCATTACTTTCCCTTGTCTCTCTTTCCCTCTATTTGATCTGTGAGTATCAGATTCTCCAAGCCCTCTTTTCTCATGACGTGTCCCAGAAATTCCATCTGCCTCTCCCTGATGTTAATTATAAGCTTCCTTCTTGTTTGCATTCTCTCCAAAACCACATCGTTGCTCACATGCTCGGTCCATATCCTTAGTATTCTTCTGTAGAACCACATCTCCTTCACCTTGAGTCTATTCTTCATCTTTAAAAGGGGGCAGATGTCACGTAGCAGCTAAGTATTCTTTTCTTTGTTACCAAAGAGATCCTCCTGTCTCGTAATACTCTGCCCAGCTTTTGGAATACGTCTTTCCACGACGAAAGAGAACAACACGCAATCCACAGAAGTACCGATGGACCTGAAATTCTAAAATCCGAAGTAGAAGCTGCACTGGCCAAATTGAACAGAAACAAGGCAGCAGGGCCAGACGGAATTGTAATGGAAATACTGCCAGCCTTAGATAACTTTGGCATAGACAAGATCACAGAAATAATAAATGAAATATATAACTGTGGAGACATGCCAGAAGATCTCAACAGATCTATTTCCATAGCACTGACTAAGAAACCAGACGCAAACGTAATTGTATTCCAGCGAATAATCGGCCAAATAAGCCACGTATCGAAACTCATCATCCATATTCTGATGAACAAAGCGCTCAGCAGAATCAGACCAGAGATAGGACAAGAACAGTGCGGAGCACGCTTAACTTCCTGTGGTCAAGCTACCAAGGAGAAGAGCTCATTAGAATAACTGACATGAAAATATTTATAGAAATGACAGAGGGAAGCCATGAGTGAGTAAAGCGGAGATGACAGTTCAGGACCAATAACTTGTGTATACATTTTTCCCTCCCAGGTGTAGAGGTGTGGCACCGTCTTTCAAATTGTCCAAAATCATCACAGAAGAGTAAATTCATGAAATATCTATCCAAAGATTTCTAATCCAGGGAAAGATAACTCGGGGCGGATCTTTCAAGTCTTGGAAGGCAATAGCTACTCTATTAACTTGTGTGCTGTGGACAGAATATATGAAATGAAAGCTTAGAGAATGATAGCACTAATACTGATAGACCGCTGGTGTTTTTCGTTAATTTCATTTTTCTATATGGGGAAAGTGATATCTTGCGATCAGGAAAAAAGATCAGCAACCCCAGATTTTTGTGACATCGGCAATTAGATAACTTCAGGCTAATTGACCAAAGGAATAATATTAGGACCAGTCATGATTGGAAATGTTAATATGCAATCTGCCATCTGTGAAGTTGGCAAAAAAAGTCAATTATTTGCAGTAACAGTTTTATTTTATTTTTATAATTTGATTTCCTAGGATTTACTTTAAGTGTATATCAGAGTTCATCGATTTCACAAATTAAACGTTCCAGAACAGGTGATGTTTTTTGTTCATATCATTCTTCTTTATATAGCTTATAATGTTGGCATACCATCAAATTGAAAGAATTGCTATAATGAACATGACTTGTAGCAGCTGTATTTTTTATTCGATAAAGATTTGCCGACATTATTAATTTTGACTAATATATACTTTTACGTTTCAGTTTTCAACATGATTTTCTTCTTATTTCTAATCTTTTAGCAAGAATTTTACGAGTTTTTTTTCTTCTGATTTTTCACCAATAATTTGCTGATATTTCCCACCTGCAGTGGCTATTTTTTAAGATTCTAAATTTTCTCATTTTTTAAACAAAACTTGTTACTTCCGATCTTGAATTGTCCATTTTCTAAGCTTCTGATTTTTTTTAGCTAGATTTTATCTGACTAATTGTAAAAGACAGAAAAAACGATTTAAGACACTTCTCGGATTTCCCTAATATTAGTCAAAACATAATATATTAATATAAAAGAATGACATATTTTTTATGTTCTTTTTTTAATTGCGCAAAGACATTAAAAATTCATACATTTCCATATCGAGAAATAAAACCCACTCCGTCACTCTCTTTATTTGGATAGCTATCTCCCTATTGATATCTTTTTCTTTCTTTCTTTCTTTCTTTCTTTCTGTGACTGTCTTTTATATTCACACGCTCTCCCGTACAGCGAAGCATTCACTGAAACACCCCTACCAAACGCCCAACGCCACAGGGCCTCCTCATTCGTAATTACGCAACAAAACGCTCAGGCAAAGGCGGAGTCGTCTATTGCCTGATTGGTCACGAGCCGCTTCCACGTGACAAGACGCGTAAATCGAAATCTTGCATTTATTTTGGGAAAGGATAAATTCTGTTCATTTCGTTTGTATTACAAAATATTTAATTTTTTTTTTTTTTTGTTATTTTTTTATTAAAATATCCACTGGGACTCCTCCTCTTCCTCCTTCTCCTTTTCTTCTTCTTCTTCTTCTTCTTATTATTATTATTATTATTGCTGTTCATCGTCATCTCCTTCATGGTACCCTTCGTCAGTTATTTGTGCATCTCGTATTATTATTATTATTATTGTAGGTTTTCTTGTTTTTGGTTTGTTTGCTTGTTTTGATGCTTCTTTTTTTTGCAATCATCTACAAGGTTTTTAACTGCGACCTAATGCAAAAGAAGTGTTTTCTCCGGGCATCTATTGCGCCGATTGCATTGACAGAGTTTTTTTTTTTTTTTTTTTTTTACTTTCTAAATATGCGAGCAGTACTCCAGAAGACAAACTATTTCATTTAACATATATCGTAGGATCTACTTAACATCTTACCACTATTTTTCTAAATCATTCCCAATTCTCCTATTATTATATTACTGGAATAATTTTTGTGTTTAAATGCCGCGTTCTTGCAACTTCTATTTCCAGATCTTTATATTTGGAGAGCTGATCAATTGATTTTGCTGGAATATTTTCGCAAGACAATATGATTATCTCCATTCGAAGTTTTTTAAGACAATATCTGGTTTATTAACTTGTATAGTGAGGGCAGTATATATTTGAAATGAGGACCCTGAGCAGTATAGCGTTAGAACTGTGAGGGCCCCGAATATTTGAAGTGTGGGCTCTGAAGAGAATAACGTTAGAACTTGTATAGTGAGGGTTCAGCATACAGTGTAACCCGGATATAAGAGAGTTGTCGGGACCGGAGAAGAAGTCTCTTATATCCGGGTTTCTCTTATATCCGAGTTTGGTCTATTTTATATACATTAACACAGGCTCTAATTTGGGACCAGAGAAAATCTCCCTTATATCCGGGTTTGGTCTATTATATATACATTAACACAGGCTCTAATTTGGGACCAGAGAAAATCTCTCTTATATCCGGGTCTCTTATATCCGGGTTACACTGTATTTGAAATGAGGGACAAGAACAGAATTTGAACTTGTATAGTGATAACTCAGCATATTTGAAGTGAGGACCAAGAGCAGAATAACGTTATCATCTAAACTATCAATAGGTTTTGCTCTTCCCATTTATCTATAAGGGGAGGGTTATAATGTTGGCATGCCTTCTAATGAAACTATTGCCATATTATGCTTATCTTTTAAACTCACTTGGCGCTAGGGTAGAGCAGTTCCATATTTGATGATCATTATAGAATCGACCTTTTGGTTTTATTCAGTTCCTTAAAATATGTGTCTGGTAAGATCTTTGTGAGCACATTTTGATCTTGAGCAGCTAGGATAAACGTTATTGTTCATGTAACCATCGATATAGGACCTCCTAGACAGAGGGGTAAAAGAAAACGAGAAAAAGGGACTATCTACTCCAAGAAGACAAAAAGTATGTTCATCAACATGAGAAATAAAACAAGATGTGCGTTACCAACATCAAAAAGTACAGAAGTTTAAAGAATCTGGTGAGTGTTTTAACATTTGATGGAAAATGGAACACCGAAATCCGGACATGTTTTGGACTAGCATATATTGAAGGTACGGTGGACTAAAAGATAATGCCTCGTTTTGAGAAATCGGAGGGCCGATTTCGAATTCCTGTCGAGTTTTTTTTTTTTTAGATATCCTGACACATTTCATACCATCGGTATTTACAATCGGGATTTACACAATCCCGATTGTAAATACCGATGGTATGAAATGTGTATCTTATCCTCTAGCTATTGGTAAATAGCAGGACAGATTGGGTTCTATGTTTCAACCAGTCGAGGAGAAGGACAACTCTGAATTCAAAACCGCATATAGCCAAGGTGAACCACCGACGATGCAGTTAGTGATTACAATGACTCTGTGATGCCAACGACAGTCGTCCTTGATATGATGATTGGGATATCGATAGATGCATTTCAAAAGTCAGGTAAATTACTGAGAAACAGAAAAAAAAACATTAGAAACAAAGAAAAGAGCTTTGGGTTGCTATGGGATATACCTCCTCTTATATGACAGTGAATGCTTGGAAATCTACCCACAAATGATGAGAAAACTAGAAGCAACAGAAATGTGGCTCCACAGAAGGATACTGAGAATTCTAAGAAAATAGCAACAAAAAGTATACTTACACTTAGAATCAAGAAGATTAAAGACGCCGGAGGTTGAGGGGCGTAGAAGAAGGATTGGAGGACCGCGACTCTTCTACCTGACCAAGTTGTGTGAACGGATAGGAAACGGAGAAAAAAAATCTGCTAAGAGCCACAAAAGATAGGAACGTTTGGAGAACATCGTTCGCCCATGTCCTGAAGGGAAGAACTATCGATGGGTCAGATATTTTCTGACATCAGGTTTTCCTTTGCTAACAGTTTTCACTCCACTAGAATTTCGGTTTGGTTATGTCCTTAATTGTTTATTTTTAGTCTTGTATCTTTTCTTGGTAATTCGGCTTTTTTTTTTTACATCTAGAACTAATATCATCTTTATTGAATATAGTTATTTCGTTAATTACTGCTGGGAAATAATCGTTAACATCCAATCATTTATTATTTGTGAATGTTTTTCATGCTTTATTATTATGATTTTTATCTTATTTGTGAGTTACTTTTCGAGCAATCCTTAACGTCTATATGTTCTAGGCGTGAACTGACATCTACTCTTGAATATGTTTTATATATAGTTCGAAGCATTCTGTTATATGTGTAGACCAGGGTTTGCCAAACTCCTCGATGCTGCGGAGTACTTAAGCAACTCAAAGTCTTTTCGCGTTGCTTCAAGAAATTAATCTTCTATATAAATAAATGGAAGTGTCGGTGCGTCAGTGTTTCACACTTTTTCGACCTTGCTCTTCGAGGCTGTATATATCATACCATTTTGGAAGCAGGCTAATTCTGTGAGCAAATTAAAAACGTCCCAGGCTGGAAATTTTGGATTCCCAATTTTTCATTAATGCGATTGTTTTCGGATTCCACCATCTTCGCTTCTACGGATAAAAAAAAATTAAAGGGAGACAACTCTCTAACTTTCAATAGCTCATGTTCAAATGAAAAAAAATAATGTTCTCAAATTACAGTGTTCCAAAATAAAATTGTCCGTGTTTTCAACTGTTCTCCCAGAGGTTGTAACCCAACATATCATGCCATTTTGGAATCAGGCTGACTCTGACAGCTGAGTGAATTAAAAACATCCCGGGCCGGATACGGACAATCGATCCTGAAAGTTTGGATTCCCAAGTTTTCATTACTGCTATTGTTTTCGGCTATTTTTTACGTGATTTTTTTGCGACGAATTTTTTGCACGACAACAATTTTTATATCTTGGAAATAAATTTGGGATTAATTGCAAAATCCAGCGAAAGTCAACCATGAAATAAAAATAATTGTTTGTACGGAAAGTAAGGACCTACCTTGATCAAATTGTCTTTAAATTAAATAGCAACAAAATTTTTTTCTCTATCTATCTATCTATCTATCTATCTATCTATCTATCTATCTATCTAAATCTGTTCATTTACCTATCAAGCTGACTCAGTTTGTTCCTGTCTATCTATCTATCTATCTATCTATCTATCTATCTATCTATCTTATTGAACTTTTAAAAGGTAAGCTTAAATATTAATGCAATAATTAAATGTAGCAATTTTGGCACTACCCCTAATCCGAAGGCCCAATGAAGAGTCCTTCACAAAAGGTAGCTAAAATACCTCCCGACAGGGTGGCTTTAAGCTAGTTAAAAATAAAAATAAACCCAAAAAGTATTTTTAACACTTACTATTTACATAAAATAAAGTCAAAATTAATGACTAAAGTGAGGCTGTTGCTTTTATGGGTAAAAGTTTTCAAAGTCGAGCATGATCAATATAACTTAGAGTTTGATATCGACATCTATATTTAACATATTTTTTATACTTATTTTTATGAGATATCTTTTTTAAATCATTCCACCCCAAGGAAGGAAATAAAGCCACTAGGACTCAAGCGATTACTGAGTGTGAAAGAATAAGAGAAAAAGTACAACATTATTGAGGAGAGGAAAAAGAACAAGAAAAGAACAGGAATTAAGAAGACAGGCGTTAACGACTGCGATTGCATTTACATTTTGGAAGTTCAGCGTGAACTGGAAAGCAAGGATATTTGCCAACCGCCCCACGCGGTCAGATGTGGCACAAGGCCGAATTTAATGTGGGGTATACGAGCCCGTAGGCTCGGGCAAAAATTCCCCGTAGACCCCGTAAAAAAACGGGGTCGGGTTGCTGTCTACCACCCCAGACGAGACTCTGCCCTTCGGCATAGACTCGTCTGGGTTTCTTCTCTACTCGAAGACAGAGTGTTCGGCTTGCACTGCTGGAGACGAATCCCCAACTAATTGCCGAAGCAAGCCACTGGAAAGCAAAAAAAACGGAAGATAGTGAAGAAGTGAAGAAAATGTTCTCATAGAACTTGCGGTAACATCTAGCCATTTCGATTGTAAAATGATGAGACCGTGCTGCCATTCTAGTACTGTCCTTATGTTCATAATGTCAACGTATAAATGCTCATCAGAAAAATTATCACATAAAATCTCAATATCTGTCTATATTTCTGAGATGAGGTATTATGTACATTATTTACATTATTCAGACTATTGTCCTCAACTTTGTAGGCAATATGAGCACTGGTAAAATATGGTTGTTGAAGACATTAGATCTATAATACCCAGAAATTTTATGTTTATAATACACAGATGTCCTCAAGGACACATGGCACAGTGGATAAAGGTGTTAGTTAGATCCAGAGACAGGACCCAAAGAGTGCAAGTTTAATACCCGGTTAAGGCAGTGGAGAAATTTCAGAGGGAAATTAACAGGAGACAACTGATAACTGACATCCATTAAACATGGCACGTGGAACTCAGAGAGTGAAATAAAGGATTCAGTTCTACATTCCAACCACCTGTAGAAGGGCGGAGAGTACAACGGCTGAAACGTTGTAATAAATATGGCGACAAAGATGAGGATAATAGTCCGAATAATGTAAATAATGTACATAAAATCTCATAAAGAACAATTTTTTTTTGCATAAAAACATACGGCGAAGCTACGTTACTGCGGCAGGATGAAGCCGAGATGCCAGATCAGAACCGATAACATTGCAGACTCTTTTTTGGATTTTATCTAGAATCTTCATCGTAGAAGCATCTGGCCAGATTTAACCGCAATAGTCAATGCCTAGAGGAATGATAGAATTATAAAATTTATTTCAATTGGAACTATCATGAGAAGACTACTTTCATTGTTTAAGGAGAAAAAGGCCAAAATAATTATCACTGTCCATTTTTTATAGCAAGGGGCAGGAAAGTAGCTAAGACTAAAGCATTATATGTTCTCTCAATGTTGCCTATAATGAAAATGTCGTTTCCCAATGATACATAGCAAGCATCTCTAAAAGAAATTGGCCTGAAAATTTGCTCTTCTACATAGAATCTAAAATGAAAGCAATCATGATGCAAAAAAATATTACATATATGGAACAAGAATATCATAGGACTCTTTCAGCTCAAAAGAAAAGATACCTATAGTAGATAAAACGTTAGGTCAACACTGGCCATTATGAAGAGAAACAAAGTAATAAGAACAAATGAAAATTTAATATGCCGACAGCCTTTGGCGATTTTGTGAAAGATAAATTAAAATATAAGACAAAGGTGAAATACCAGAGGACCTCATTAGATTGATCAATAGCAAAAACCCTGGTATAAATTAATGCAAACTTCGTCGGCCAATCAGGTTTCTAGGCCGAAACTAATTATTAAGATTCTAATGAACAGTCCACATAAAAAAATCGACCAGAAATAGAGGAAGAACAGTATGGTTTTGTTGAAGATAAAGGAACAAGACATGACAGTTTTATGATCAGACAATTATAAGAGTGAATAAAAAAGAACCAACATATATGTTTAGTATATTTTTATATATTTCTTTGTTGCTTTGTTTATTCGCTTTGCGTTCTTAGTTCGTTTTTTCTTTCTTTTTTTTTCTTTCAGTTATTAATTTTGCTTGCTCTTTTTCTTTTTTTATGTCTTTATTTCATTTGCACTCTTTCTTTTCATTAAGGCATTATTTCTTTCTTTCTTTATTTCTTTTATCTTCAGCGTATCTTTCTTATTTTGCTCTCTCTATTTGTTTTTATCCCATTAATAATTTGTTTCTCTTTCTTTCTTTCTTTCTTTCTTTCTTTCTTTTCTATTGTTTCTTCCATTACATTTTATTTCTCTGTTTCTTCTTTATTTTATTTTCTTTCTTTCTTTCTTTCTTTCTTTGTTTACTCCATTACTTTTCTATTTATTTCTTTCATGTTTGTCGCATCCGTGAATTTTCAAGATGCTAAAACAGAAGTCCCTCAAACAATTTCAATGCGTCAAAGGCCAAAACAAAAAACAAAACAAAAAAAAAACAAAAAAACAAAAAAACAAAAAACAAAACATTAACTTAAATGATAAAATCCACAAGGACGATTTTACATGTCTGAATTATTCAAAGAATAATGACAATAATTCATATCAGAATTTTTATCAAATCCATCCCATAATCAAATAAATAATCAAATCCATCCCATAATCAAATAAATAATCAAGTGCTGAAGTATACCAATTCGAAAAGTAGCATTCATTTTGTCTTCAATGTTTTGACGAAAGTATAAAGATTTACTCTATGTGAACGGCGACATTTACAGAACGATTTAAATAGTTAAGAAATTACGTCATAGACACAGCTGTGGTTAACACGTTGATTTTTTTCTTATCTCGATTTCACTAGCCTTCCACATGACCATCCGATGACCAACAGAAATACAAACATAATAACAGTCTACTCAAACAAGAGCATACATCTTCAGCACAGGGAGAGCCCAGTGGAAATTGAACCCACAACGCTTAGATTGGTTTGGTTTGGTTTGTTTTGTTTTACGGCAAATCAACCTCAATGGGTCATTTAATGCCGACAACATTTTTTCCTGGTAATATTTTTTTTTGTCAAAAATCCATTTCTGTTAATATTTTTTTTCACAAAAATGTGTAGCTGGTAATATTATTTTTTTTAAAAAAACGTACAAGTGGCAACATTATTTTTTCAAAAACGTATTATCAGAGGCCTTGCTGTTGGATGTAGTTTATCGTCATACCCAGGACGCAGATGTAGTTTATCGTCATACCCAGAAGGCGGATGTAGTTTATCATCATACCCAGGACGTGGATGTATTTTATCGTCATACCCAGGACGCGTATGTAGTTTATCATCATACCCAGGACGCGTATATAGTTTGTCGTCATACCCAGGACGCACGACGCTTAGAATTATTGTTTTATCATAAGTACTTTCTGTAGAAAATGTGCAATTTTGAATAAATAAGAGAAATATCATTATAATTTGATAAGGAAAGAAACAGATTTAAATGCAGAAAAAATAAACCAGACAGACATGAAAGGTAAATGATCAAATAAATAAAATTAAATCACTTCGGCGGACAAAAAAAGAAAAAAAGAAAAGGCAGTTTCCTAAATATTTCATTAGAAATTCCACCTACTCCAGCGATTTCGTTTTTTTATTTAGCTAAAATATTGAAAAATTGATAATTATTAATTAAATTTTGCTCCAAAATTGGAAAAAAAAACACATTCGCAAGTCAGAAAATATGAAAAACCTGGTGGCCAAATTAATTATTCAAATACAGAAAGTCAATTATTTAAATAAAAATGGCGTGAAATATTAAAATTATTCTTTTTTTCTTTGGAGTCCAGTCGTTTGAATTAAGAATCTACTAAAGGCAATAATTGTAAAAGAAAAAGAAAATTAAAAATTGAACATCATAAACCGAAGAAAAGCCTTTTGTTTTCCCGGAAGGAAAACAAATAAACAGACAAATATTTCGACTGGATTTCGTTCTGGAGGAGGAAGAGGAAAGTGTATTATTTTAGTGAAATTTGATTTGAAAGTTTATTTGTTAACTACTTATATTTCCCGGGATTTGTTTGAAAGAGAAAGACGCCATTGGCTGCGTTCGAATAGAAGCGTCGAAAAAAAAACAACAAAAATAACTCACTCATAAATTTGTTTGTTCAACGGCACATCAACTCATTATGAGTCATTATATGCTGAAATTTAATTTTCTTGGGAGCTTTGAAGTAATAAAAATATAATATATCTTATTCTGCTTTCACAATTGAATACATGGCAGATGATACTCAGCTTTTGGCGGATATGTATATTTGTGTTGGCATAATTACTGGACACGGTAATATGTGTGTTTTATGCTGTAATTTTGTTATATTTTGGAATACAGTTTGATTTCTTTAAGAAATTCTAGGATATTGTATGGATTAACGCCATGAAAGAGTTTCTTCATTCTCATTGATTTTGTTTAGCGGCATATCAACACCACTATGGGTTTTTTAATACCGAAATCAAAATATTTTGAACACTATTATATGACTTCAAGTATATATCTTTTAAAGGAATTTTACTTGCCTTCAGCTATAGATAAAATGTATTGTTGCTAAGTCTACAATAAAATGTATTGTTGGTAAGTTTACATTAAAATATATTGTTGGTCATTTCACTATAAATATGCATTTTTGGTAATTTTACTACAAGAATGTATTTTTATACTTTCATAGTGTTTTGTTCTTTTGTTTTTAGTCTTACTGAGATGTTTTATTTTCCGTGTTCGTAGTTAATATTATTAAGTGCTGGCTTTTATTATTAAGGCTTCCTTTATTTTTAATCATTTTTTTTTTTTACATGTGGATGAGGTTACTTGTATTTTCTACTAGTAGGTTTCGGATGAAGTCTGGTATGTTTGTGTGTATGTATTTAAATAGATTCTAATAGATCTGTGGTCAGATGGGTGTAACGTAAGACGTCTGGGTAGATAATGTTCGTTGTAATTTTGACTTTGGCTGGTGTGTTGTTATTTTTGAGGATAATGTTAGCTGTTTTAAATATTTTGTAGCATGAGTTCAAATTCCCTTTAAGGAAATGTGTTCCTGATCAAACCGAATTCATAAATAATTACATCGGTCACACGACTACATGCCTATCCAGACGTTTTATGTTACACCTATGCGACCACAGTTCTATTAGAAACCATTTAAACACACACATAAACTTACCAGACTCCAATTTTCTTTTGATATTTTTTGTATAGTTGTGTACGTTGGCTTGGAAGAGTAGTGTTTCGGTTAGCAAATTACACTTATAAGATACGCGTGAGTAACGAGAAAAAGAGGATTTACTTTGCACAACAGATCTTTCTTGTCAATGCTCTTAATTTATTAATCAACGACATCAAATAATATGAAGTGAAAATTTCAAAATGAAATTCATTATTAACTATGAGTAAGGCTACAAAGTTATTCATACAGCCATATATATATAACCGTTTAAATGTGTCAATATCTGCTAACTCACACATGTTTTTTTTCTCTCTCTCTCTCTCTCCCCTCCCTCACTTCCTCACTTCGTTAATTTACATATGTTTAATACGGCCCGTCAAAAATGTGTAAATTTTCCTTTCATTTTTGTTTGGAAGTAAAGTCTGATTATCCGCAGTCCTTTTAAAAGGGTTGTGGTGAAATAATTAATTACATGGAACCTTAAAGTGGTCTGTTTTTATTTAAATTATTTGCTCTGGATTTACATTGAGCTCTCTGGATTATATCCTCTTTAGGTTTACCCATACTGATTACCTAGTTTTTCATAAATTATATATATATATATATATATATATATATATATATATATAAAGTTCCCTTCCCTTCATTTCAAAGTGCTCAACCTACGAGAGGGGCGTATATAGTAATCCACAGACAGGCTGATAAACAGTATCACAGCTCATCAGTGTGAGTAACCAAGCGGTATCTTCAAACCAGGATCGAAAACCGACCAATCTGACATCATTATCTATTCACCATCAGCTCACGCAGCGGAGAAAGGGAATTTATACGAGATATAAGCATTTCCGGCTACCAGAGTACTCAATCATCTGGCAGCCAGTAATGCTTATATATGATAAAAATAAAGTTTTAACGTATGATATATTTATGAGTAAAAATTGGAGAGGGGAGAGAGTGAGAGGGAAAGAGAGAGTAAGAGAGAAAGAGATAAAGAGAGAGGGAGGTGACAACGGCTGACCAATCATATATAAATGGACTCACGAAAATACAACACACATGGAGTACAGATTGCGTTAAAACATGAAACAGACTGCTGTGACTTTGTGTTGAACCCTAACGTATATATATATATATATATATATATATATATATATATATATATATATATATATATATTACATGAATCATTTATACAAAAAAAAAGAAATTCTCAATTAACATAATAGTAAACACAAACGCACTCTCTTTTAAATTTTCAAAGAATTCAACCTTAGCGTTGCGGTCGCACGCTCCAGAATTGCTCACAGTTAATAATAACACATTTCTAAAAAAAACATTTTTCGATTCCTATCTAATCTTTCGTGTCCCGTTATTACCTGGATAAATTAAAAAAAAAACAAAACAAAAAAACAATGATGTCTGTATGAACAGATGAAAATACTAGCAAAAAAAGACCTTATATAAGTTGAATTTATTAAAAACAGGGATCACAACATTCATCTAGATGTCCGTGGGTTAATGCAATTTTAATAAATTTGTTTGCGAAGATGTATTCTCGCCATTTATATCATTAACTTTACTAATCTGCTTTTTGTATGAATGGTTCATGTAATATAAATTGAAATGCACCACCTATTTGATATATATATATATATATATATATATATATATATATATATATATAGAGAGAGAGAGAGAGAGAGAGAGAGAGAGAGAGAGAGAGAGTGATTGAAAATAAAATCATTATTTCATGTATGATGGCCTCTCCCTTCTAACAATAATTTTTATAAGACCCAAGAGTCCATCAAAGATAATATAGGGAGTTACTTTGCCATCACCCTGTAGATATACACGGTGCGATGGATAAATTGTCGTCATTTTATATTTTAATTAATGCGCGTTTTTTATTTTATCGACTGCACAGTAAAAGGTGGGTTACATCTGTGAGAAAATGTGTAACATGACGAAATTCCCTCCGCCATGTTTTACTATTTAGCACTCATGCCGGAATCTCCATTACGAACATTTCAGAGTGTTTGGGTGTCAGTCCGAGAACAGTGCCGAGGTTTCAGAAAGTGTTGGATGAGTCTAATGGTGATTACGAAGATATGGCAACTCGGAAAATTCACTCTGGTCGTTCTGATGAGAAATTTGATGGTGAGGGACTCAAGCTCAACACAGAGGCATACATCAAGTGCCTTGATGAGGTAGTGCTCCCTTGGTTCAAAAAGGTGGCTGCTGGAAGACCCTATGTCTGGCAATAGGACTCTGCATCATGCAAAATCCTATTGCCAGACATGGCTGTCAGACGATCAAACCTTACATCTGGACACCTAACTCCCTAGACTGCAAACCCCTTGATTATTATATGTGGCGCACAGTTGAGCAAGAGATCAACAAAATTCCCTGTAACATCAAAGAAATGACGATTATATTGAATAAATTTTCTCTCTTGTATGTCAAGATATTTTTGTGCAATTTTGGTAAATATATCTGTTAAAATGAGAAATTAGTGTTATTTTCATTTTCACATAATCTAGACGACAATTTATCCATCTTGCCCTGTATATATATATATATATATATATATATATATATATATATATATGTGTGTGTGTGTGTGTGTGTGTGTGTGTGTGTGTGTATATATATATATATATATATATATATATATATAGATGTGTGTGTGTATATATATATATATATATATATATATATACAATTATACGATTAGTGTGAACGTAATAAATTCCAATAACCAACAAATACTATTCTTAAAAGTGTGCTCAATACAGAGTAGAGCATATATAATCATTTATTCGAAAATTATAACATAAAAATGTTATAAAATCACTACAAGCCATTTTGTTTCAACACTTCTACACACACACACACACACACACACACACACACACACACACACACACATATATATATATATATATATATATATATAGTTAAAAGCTTTTCGTTTGAATATCAAGAGACAATGAATAATTGGTTGGTTTATTTATGCGTGAACCACCCTCTTGTGAGTTAATTAAAGGTGAATTCT
>CAHIKZ030004529.1:585000-607500 GCA_903632075.3 Acanthosepion pharaonis
GAAATTCTCCAACATTTACTACCTTATTAGAGAATTTCTATTACCTAGCAATTCAGCACTCTTTTCTTCGTTTCTAACGATGGATATATGTGGCACAAAGCCGAGTTTAACGTCGGTCATCCGAGCCCGTAGGCTCGGCCAAGAAATCCCGGTAGAACCCGTATAAACGGGTTCGGGTCTGTCTACCTCGCCGAACGGGACTCTGCCCTTCGGCACAGCCCCGTCCGTGTTCTTATCTGGCCAAGACAGAGAGTTCGACAGGAACTGCGAACAGCCTCAATAGAAAAAAAAACAAACTATATCACTATTCCCCACAAGGCTTACTTTTCCTACTACGTTATAGTAAGTGGAAGATTCCATAATAGACTCATTAGAGAGAAGACACTACAACATTATTCTTCTCGATTTAAAGAGTAGTACATATAATGTCTATTTTAGCTGTTGTTGCTGTTAAAATCAAGTGATATCATTTCTGCTATTTGGTACAAATATTTGTCATTCTGTAGTGTGAATCCACAAAGTTCAAAATGGTGTCATCTTCGCCAAGAACCACAGCGTTTACTCGCTCAAAGGCATTTTTAATCATTGGTCTTAGGAAACAGTTATATACAGCTTCTTCTACAGGGCGTAGGCGATCACGGCTCTCCACTTTCCCTTATCCCTTTTAGCGTTCATTAAAGTTTGTCCAAGACCCACTTCGCTGATCCCCTTCTTTAAGCCCGCCAGGTATGTCATGCGTTGCT
Source organism: Acanthosepion pharaonis (assembly GCA_903632075.3). Classification (NCBI taxonomy): domain Eukaryota; kingdom Metazoa; phylum Mollusca; class Cephalopoda; order Sepiida; family Sepiidae; genus Acanthosepion; species Acanthosepion pharaonis. Next base: position 585,744 of record CAHIKZ030004529.1, read on the forward strand.
TTCCCTTGTCTCTCTTTCCCTCTTTTCGACCTGTGAGTGTCAGATTCTCCAAACACTCCTTTCTTATTACGTGTCCCAGAAATTTCAGCTGCTTCTTCCTGATATTGAATATAAGCTTCCACCTTGTTTGTATCCTCTCCAAAACCTCATCGTTGCTCTCATGCTCAGTCCATGATATCCTTATACGGATAAAGATATATAACTCCCACCAATCCAAATACACTACTGTTCAATAAAAGTGACTCACCTGATTTTTTTACTTAAAAATCTTTTCGCCTATTATTTTGGGGATCAAACTAATTTTTAATCTTACTAATATAAAGACCCTTTCCTGACCACCTAGTAAAAAAAGTTTACTCACCCTAAGGTATTCTATTGATAATTATAATTTTAGATGTAAATGAGATTTAAGGAAAAACTCTGTGCAAAAAAAAGTGACTCAATTATTTCCTGAAACTAGTAATCAATAGAAACATAACCAAACAGCTTTAAATAAAAAATAATAGAGGTATAATTTATTTGTAATAGGTAATATAGTTCGAAATATTTAATAATCTATGGGTCCTCCTTTATTTTGAATAACCTTTTCAACCCTTTTTAGCATTGATTTCATAAGGTTCTGGCAAATCACATCCCCAAATATTGAATTCCATTCGGATATGAAATTCACAATCAAATGCTCTTTGTTGCTCAACTGCTTTCTCCAGAGCCTGTACTTTATAATGCTCCATAAGTTTTCTATGGGATTGAGGTCAGGAGATTGGGGCGGCCATGTCATAACACTCACCTACTTCTCATCAAAGTATTCCTTCATCAATTTTGATTTGTGACAGGGAGCATTATCCCGCATAAAAATGAGCTTGGTGGGGTCGATTTGCACCCTTTCAGCAGAAGGGAGCAGACAAGACTCTAACATTCTTTTGTACTGCTCTCTCCTGAGGGTCTTTTCAATAGGTTTTAAGAAACCAGTTCCATGAAAAGAAAAGCATCCCCAGAACTTTATACTGAACGGATGCTTGACAGTACTTACTGCTAAATTCAAAGAGCTTTCAAAGCTTCTTCGGATTTTAGATCGCTTATCCTTTAAATTTAGCTCAACTTTCGTTTCATCGGAGATGAGAACATTTAGTAAAAAAAAATTGAGTCACTTTTATCGAACAGCACTGTAAGTTTCTTAAATGTATATTTTAATCCCCCGACTCATACTTTACCATTATTATTTTTTTGTGGACCTCCATAACTATTTGATGAAAAAAAGCTTATTTTATTTTTTACTAATAGATAAGTTTAGACATCTTTATTTTTCTTTATGTATAACCCTTCCATTCTATTTCTGAGTTTTTATTCAACTTTCACAATCAAAACATCGGATAAAATAAAGACATTTTTAAACATTGATCTTATGAAGCGGTTGTATAGAGCTGACAGTTTAGATATTTCTGGTCGGATTTGGAGTCATGCATGTCCATACGTATGAAAGTCTCGATTTGACGGTGCTATTTAAAAGATATTAAAAGATATAAATATCAATGTATATAGTGGGTTGAAACAAATATTCGTACACATACAATTTTTTTATTCATTGTATTTCCAACTAATGAATAATCACACTTTTCATATAATTAACTGTACACGGATGTATACTTAGTATATATGTATAGAAAACAGAAAAAATCATTTAATAGAAATAAATCCTAGTCATCCATTTTAATGGCTGAAAATAGTATTCGTACAATACAAAAAAATAATACATAATCTTCATTTAATACTTTGTAGAATAACCATTATTCACTTCTACAGCAAACAACCCCTTCTTGCAGTTCTCGATTAAGGGTTTGCATATTTAATTTGGTATTTTGTTCCATTTTTCACGGCATATGGTCTTCAGATCCGGGATGTTTGTTGGAGCTCACGACTGGATTTGAATTTTCAAATAATGTCACAAATTCTCGATTGGGCTTAAATCTCGGTACTGTTTTTGGCCATTCTAGGATATTTAGAATTATTTCAGCAAGCCATTTCTTCTTAGATTTTTACAGTGTGCCTAGGATCATTATCTTGTCGGTAGATTCAATCAGGAGGAAGATCAAGATTTTCAAACGAAATCATGAAATTTGCTTCCAAAATCTTTTGATATGCTGCGGCATATTACTGATATGTTGCCAGTACCTTTTGTAGAAAAAACATGCCCAAGCTATGATGCTGCCACCAACAAATTTCAGATAGATAGATGAATATGTACAGACTGATATATATATATATATATATATATATATATATATATATATATATATATATATATATATATATATTTGAAAAAAATCAATCAGGCTACCTTGGTTTCAACCTTAACCGCTTTGAGCAAACTAATTATCATTTAGCCCAAACCGCCTAAGAATACTGAAAGGTTGAAACCAAAGTAGCGTGATTGGCTGATCTCCTATTTTCTTAATTTAAAAGCTCTGCATTTTAAATTTTGGTTTTCTTTGTACGTGTATTGAGCACTTTTTAATACAACAGCTTCCTGGTTTAATTCGAATATTCGTACATATACAAATTTTTAATTTAATGTATTTCTAACTAATGAATAAACATACTTTTCATATAATTAACTGTATACAGATACAAAACAACTAAATATGCATAGAAAAGAGATAAAAATTGATTTAATAGAAATGAATCCCATTTATCCGTTTTAATGGGTGAAAAAGTATTCGTACAATGGAAATTTCAGATTTTGAAATTTTGAAATTTCTTTAAAACTTGATTATTCAAGTGGAATATACTATAATGTTCCAATAATATTATCAGTCAGAACATTGTGTAATCGATATCCGTGCAAGGTTTATCATCATGACAAAAGGTAAAGAATTGACAATTCACAAAAATAACTGATTGCTAAGCTCTGGAAAGAATGTAAAGGTTGCAGTAAAAGTTGCAGGAAAAAAAAAATGAATATTTCATTAACTACTTTTAGTTCATTCATTGCCAGGAATAAAAATTCAAAACTGTTGAAAACCAAAGAAGAACAGGTGCCCCACGGGAGATTTCTGCAAGATCTTCGAGGAAAGTAATGCATCAAATTAAACAAAATCCAATGGTTACTCTTCAAGTGTTGCCGGATGATTTGCTTTCATCAGGAATCTGTGGCACTAAATGGACAATAAGCAATGAAATTCATATGAACAGTCTAAAGTCGCTTTCCCTTCATTAAACTCCACTGTGAGTGAAAAGACACAGAGATGCCAGGTTGAAATTCGTACTTGAAGATAAGGATATATATATATATATATATATATATGTGTGTGTGTGTGTGTGTGTGTGTGTGTGTGTGTGTGTGTGTGTGCGACGTCCCCTCTCTACAGCTTTCTCTCTCCCTCGCTGCTTCGTTCGGGTGTCGCCGCTCCAAACGTGACGTCCGCCTGTCTGTGTCAGTCGTGTTGTCCCGTCCTGTGACGATCAACTGGCTTGGTATCGGTCGCGGCACCCAAATGTGACGTTCTAACCTTTTGGTGATTCGGATGGGAATCTGGTCAGATCCGATATCAGCGTCGTCGTTCCCAACTCGCTTCCAACGTCTGGTTACCAAAGTAACTGCGTTGATCTCTAGTCCGCCTACCCACGTTGTGAATTGATCTTAGGCAGACGAAATCAATCAGTCGTTGGGGCCGTAATGCAAACTGAGTTCAAACGAGGGTGGTATCACACAAATATACATAAAAGAAAAGAAAATGATAACTCAAAAGTTCAAGGTATCAAAAAAAGGATAACAATACTTTATATCTGGTTGCTGGATACATAGGACTGCGTCTATCACCCGACCCGCTCTATGGATTGTGACCCGTTGTTTTTCGTTAGGTGAGTTTTAACATCTTAAGTTGTTTGTTCTTTAAGAAATTGGTTCTTGGTGTATCTTCAGGCGATAGTCGAAAAACTTATTTTGGTGGTATGGATCTAAGTCGCTCTTCAAAATAAATTGTTCTTGGATTGAAGATGAGTTCGGAAGTTGCGCGAATCTTTCAAGTCAGCTCTGCGAGGCCTGCTTCAACTGAGCACTCTGGAAAACCGGGTCGAACTTAACTCAACTCTGGATTGAACTGATTTTTGCTCGCTGCGACTTTGCTTATATGGACGCCGACCAAAACCGGGGTGGGCTTTGTCGTGGTTGGAGGTTCCTCGATAATTCTAAATCCATATCCACTTCTTTTATTTTTGGTCAGGAATTTTCCACTCCTTTCCATTTTTGGAAGTCTTCTCTTACTCCCACCTTCTCTTATTCTCATATGGATATCTCACCATAATTCAGAGGGGCCTCAACACTTCTCCCCACTTGTTCGTAGCAACTTCTCATACCTATCCTCTAAATTGGCGGCGGCGGCTCCCCCCCCTTGCGTCCCGTGATCACCTCCGCCTGGCCCTCGTTGACATTCGTCCAATGGCGTTCAACCGGGTGGGTGTGATCCGGCTAGCTTTGTTTTAGGAAAAAAAAACATATCTTGCTCAAAAAAAATTATCTTTTTCTTTTCCTTTTCTTTCCTTAATCGCAGCTCTTATCCCCAATGTCGCCTGGGATCTATCAATGCCAATTATCAAGTGGGGTAGTCGTCTAGCGAAACACAGCCGATCCCCGTCCAGAAAAATAACAGTTTCATTGTCCTAGCCGTATTTGCATTCTTGGTGCCAATTTCTGATAATATAGTTTTATTATCATAACCGAATTCTAACACCCATAGATGTCTTGTCAAAACGGCCAAGACTTAACCCAGGGTTGGCTTCGTGTGCGGTTAGCAGACGACCTATTAAATCCTTTCCCGACAATATTGTTTGCCCCTCTGACACAGTTAATTTTTCTTATCTATCCAAAGCTCTGTATTCACCTATTCCTTGTCAGGTCGTAAGCCACCACCCACACCTTTGATTAGGAAACTACGCGAAGGACTCTCCAGTGTCTGCTGACGGTTTTGGAACTAAAAAGTATCTGCAATGTTATTGGTCCTGACCTGATAAGCCGGATTCAGTTACTTTCACACCGCGTTATTGTTGCTTCCCTGTGCTTTTTCTATAAATAGTTTGCTGTACGTTACCTATACTTTATGAATTTAAGTGCAATACTTGATTGGCAGTTGGGTCTCATTTACTGTTGAAATTGTTAGATGCAACTGTAAGATTCTTTTCTCCTATTTCTCACTTTTGGAACTCTCTTCCGGCTTCTTGCTTTTCAGCTAAAATTTTTCGTTTTGATTCGTCGTCTATTATTATTCTCTATTCTTAATAATGTTTTCTTTTTCTTATTCTTTCCCAATCAGTAGCCAATTTGTGTCTTAATGGCTTTATTACCTTGCTTGGGATAAACAATTAAAAAAAGAAGAAATATTAAAGATTTTGGACGATAAAATTCATTCTTTATTTTGTCTTTCAGTCGGCCCAGTCTGTAGCTTTTTCTTATTTTACAAGGAATCATTATCATTCCAAAAGTTTTTCAGATTAGTGAGACTCATTATTTTGTTGTTTCTTAATGAAGGTCTCGAAATAAACTAACCGACATGTTGTAGTTTGAACATAACAAAGAAAAGAACGTGTTCAGCAGTCCGATATCCCTTGCGATAATAACTTTTGGTTGATTTGGTTTCTATGGCTTATCAACCAACTGCAGGTAATTTAAAGCCAGAAAATACAGTGGGGTTGAATAAGTGATCGTACAGCAAACACATGCTTGTTATTCTCACTTATAGCGAATGAAAACTTCGAATAACAGTGTTATATATGTAATCGGGGCATAGAATCAAAATCTGCAATTTATAATTAGAAATTCATCGATTAATGATAGTAATGCAAATGTTTATATTTGGAATAGTGGAAAAAGTGTTCGTACAGTATCAAGTTTTGCATTATAATATGGTAGATTTTGGTTGTACTTCAAAGTAGAAGATTCTAAACTGTTCTAGAATATTCTCAGTAACTCTATTGCAACATTCAGTTCAAAATTGGATCATTCTGCAGTCACTGTTCACTGATAACGGTTCTAATAATGGCCAGACTTAAGGAAATGACTTGTGCTCAAATAGAATTAATTATTAAGCTATGGAACAAAGGAAAAAGTTACAGAAACATCTCCAATGATACGAAAATAGCTTTTTCAACAATTGGTTCATTTATTGCAAGATTTAAAAGATGTAATACTGTTGAGAACAAAGGCAGATTCGGTGCTCCCAGAAAGATCTCTTCCAGATTACAAAGAAAGTTGATGCGACAGCTCAAAAATAACATAATGGCTATCAGAGAAGACCTTCAGAATGATCTGAGTTTGTCAGGAGTTAATGTAACTAAGCAAAAGATTAGTTATGAACTACGCAGAGACGGTATACAGTGGCGCTCCCAAAGAAAGACACCACTCCTTCTGAAACGGCATAGAGATGCCAGGTTGAAATTTGCGACAGAGCATAAAGATAAGGAAAATTCTTATTGGGAAAGAATTCTTTGGACAGATGAGAGTAAAATTGAGTTGTTCGGTCGCAATTCCCTGAATCATGTATGGAGGAAAGACGGCGAAGCATACGCCCCCAAGAACCCCATACCAACTGTCAAATTTGGTGGGGGTAGTATCATGGTTTTGGGCTGCTTTTCAATGCGAGGTGTTGGCAAACTAGCAATTATAGACGGTAGAATGAATGCAAAAACAATACCAACAAATCCTAAGCGAAAATTTATCGCTTTCTGTAGAGAATCTTGAGCTTCTTCCTGATTGAATCTTCCAGCAGGACAATGATCCCAAGCATACTGCTAAGATTACGAAGAACTGGCTTGCTAATGACAACATTAACATCTTACAATGGCCCAGTCAGTCGCCGGATTTGAATCCAATAGAGAATTTATGGCGGTTTTTGAAAAATAAGATTCGTGATAGAGGTCAGGCAAACATCAAAAACCTGAAGACAATTACTCAGGAAGAATGGGACAAAATACCTACTAAAGTATGCGAATCGTTAATTAAAGACTACAGGAAGAGATTGGCTGCTGTTGAACTTAATAAAGGCTTTGCTACAAAATGTTAAATGGAGAAAACATGTTTTCGTTCTGTTGTACGACCATTTTTTAAACCCTTAAAAATATTGCTATATTTTCTTAAACATAGAATATAGAAATATATATGCAATCTGATACAGTAGATACATTCCCGTTTTGTTAATTTAATATGTTACAAATAAAAATATAAAATATTTTCATGTGTACAATCACGTATTCAACCCCATTGTATAATCGTAAGTCCTTTGCGAGGGTAACGAATCGTCTCAAAATTATATAAAGTATTTGTCAGGATTATTTCCTGAAAATTTATATTGTTAGCTTAAACCGACCAAAATATAAAGTACCCAGTGCAGATGATTTTCATTTCTGTAGTAACAGTCTATAAAATAAGCGAACAACGGAATTATAAGGAGATATACTGACATGTATTTTTAAAGAATTTTAATCAAAGCTGCAGGGTAAAATCAATTAAAATTTTGACGAGTATTTTCTTAATTATTAATTGTCTTAGTCATTTGGGGGAAGAGCACTCAGCCTTGGTGGACAACCTTTTCTTCAATAATAAATATTATTAATAATGTTTATGCAATGAGCCTTGTGGCAGATTCCCGTGAGTCAGCTATTAAGTCGCTGGTTGACGAAGATTTATATCTTCTGAGAGTGATTCCTGAAGAAAGCTATTTTGAACGGGAGAGTCGTTAAAAATATCGGGAGACATATGCTTGAAACTGCGAGTGAAATGCCACTCTGTCGACCATCCAACCGATCGACCAGCCGTGTCCACCCATCACAACTGTTTCAGTAGCATGCAGGCATTTTAGTTTTGAGATGAGAAAGCCGAGTCGAGTGAGGGGTCCTTGTAAAAAGAGATACAGATGAAGTCGATCATACTTACAGTGAAGAGGTAGAGCGACTGAAAAACATAGGGGGAGACTGATGGGTAGAAAGATAAAGAGACAGGCAAAGAGGCAAGCCTTGGAGGAGCGGTCTGGAAGAGAGAGAGACAGAGAGAGAGATAGAGAGAGAGAGAGAGATAGAGATAGAAAGAAAGACAAATGGGGAGAATGGCATCTAGACAAGGAGCGAATAAGAAATATAGACAGAACGATACATCAAATGAGAAGAAGTCAGGCACAGATAAATAAACTGTAATACAAACAGGCAGTGAGAGACAGACTGAAAGTTAAATAGGTAGAGTAAAAAAATGAGAAATAGAGAGTGACAAGGAGGTAATCAAACAGGTATATGTATGTATATGTGTGTGTGTGTGTGTGTGTGTGTGTGTGTGTGCAGATAAGTAGAAAAATAGGAAAGAACACTTTAGGTAAATAGTCCGGAGTTCTTTAGTATTTTTGGTTTTATTTTAAAAAAAAAAACCAAAAAAAAAAAAACCCCAAAAAAAACAGTCCCCCATACAGAAGTAGAGCTTAAATTATAATTATTTAAAAAAAAAAAAAAAAGATTCATTCGTTACATAGGAGTTCTCATGTTTCAAAAACCAGAGCCAAGATTCCTAAATTTTCGCTTGAGGATGAAACCGGGCTTGATACTTTAGCTCAATCTAATTTTGATAATTATATTGAGGTTTTCGGTTCTCTAATAGATAGATAGATAGATAGATAGATAGAGAGAGAGAGAGAGAGAGAGAGAGAGAGAGAGAAAGAAACTGGATAGATAGATAGATAGATAGATAGATAGATAGAGAGAGAGAGTGAGAGAGAGAAAGAGAGAGAGGTGAACATAATGAGAAGGACAGAGAAAAAACTGGAGGGATAGATAGATAGATAGATAGATAGATAGATAGATAGATAGATAGATAGATGGAAAGTGGAAGACAGGCATGAAGAAAGAAAGAAAGAAAGAAAGAAAGAAAGAAAGTGGTAGGATAGATAGATAGATAGATAGATAGATAGATAGATAGATAGATAGATAGATAACGAGAGAAAGTGAAAGAGAAAGAATGAAAGGCAGATAGAGACAAATAAACAGAAAGAATTGAGATCGATAGTACAAAAGACAGAGGCCAATTAAAAGAGAGACAGAACAACAAAGAGACCGATAGAGATGGAGGCGAAAAAAATAAAGACTGTGGATTAGAAGATGAAAATAGGTGAAGAAATGGTTCAGATGGCGGAAAATTGGATATTGGTTCATGAAGGCGATTCATAAAGCAAAACAATTTTTCTCTTCCCTTTGAGATATTTCTCGAGACACAAGGTGATGACAAATAGAGTCGTATTTCAAAAAATCCTTTTCTATTTTTTTTGTCTTTTTTCAGCTAAGCGGGAGTTCCTATATATATATATATATATATATATACGAAGCTCCATTGACATGCCTTGTAGACTAATGATGAAAGACTCACTTGCTTTTACACAACTAATTATCCGTCCTTCTATTGTTAAACCAAGTGCTTTATTCTCATGATGCTACGAACTGGTTAACGAACCTACTGTATATACGAAACACAGCTTAGATGAAAAACACTTTTTCATTAATCACTAGATGGAAAATTACACGGTGAAAATTTCATATCAAAATTCATCATAACTAAATCAAAGGCTGTGGACTATTTGTAATCTACCTTTGTACATACATACATGGAATTTGCCATATTTTATAATATAAATACCCGCACACAAACGCTCGTCTGCTCCGCTCACTCTCTCTTTCAAGCGGGAAAATATATGTATAAATCTGGAGTACATGAATTTGTTGAGAACAAACACAAATCAAATATGGATCAGAATGCGACAGAATGATAAGATAAAGAACAAATAATAATAGTTTATCAATCCAACATGTTTCACTTTTATTAAAGCTTCATCAGAGGATGAGATATGATAGGATAGGATAAAGAACAAATAGGAAAAGTTCATCAATCTAACATGTTTCACTTTTATTAAAGCTTCATCAGAGAATGATGTATGGAGACAAAAGTAATTTCTTTTTTTTATTTTTGTCTTGTTTGATTTTCATTGGTTAATCATATTTCTAGTTCATTCGAGTATTTGAATCATTATTAGTATAATTTGTTGCGATCCCAGTTAAAGGAGAGACGACACGTCACTTCGAAGTTTCAAAATATTAGAGATTCCAAGCCTACCTGAAAACCGCAAATATTGCTTTATGTATGTAAGTGTATAATTCTAGTTTGTATATCTAGGTTTCAGATGATAATGCATATTCATATGTGAATATATGTGTGTGTTGGGGTGTGCGTGTATGTGTGTATATCTAGTCGACATGATGTTTGTTAGCTTTTCGCATTTTGATTTGGGAACTTCTTTGAGTTCTTACCGTTTACTTTAGAAAAAACGTACTTTAGATTCTGTAAAAATTCATTTAATAAATGTTGGTGATGTAATATAACGTTGTTGACGCTTGTTTATAGTTAATCACAGTGTTATTATTAGGCCCTCGAAGAACTTTCTTCTCGAAGAATTATCATCTTTTTTTAAATTGAAATGGCAGTAGTAAAATCTCAGCCTATACAGCGTGGCAATTCTGAGAGAACTGGAAATCCTAACAGGATTCATCATTGGTGGCCACAATCTTAACAACATAACATTTTTAAATCAATTCACCCCAAGCAAGGCGTGAGTGCCACTAGGACGCAAGGGTTTACAGAGGATTGAGAACAAGAGTAAGGAGGCGTGTTTGAAGAAAGGATTCAGAGAAGGACGGGGAACAAGCTCGATTGACATTTCACTTGAATATTTGAAGATTTTAGTCATCAGGGAAGCAAGTCAAGGGAAGGGAGAGAAGAAGCTGTTTAGTAAAAGAGACGGTTACATTTACCCTTTTAAAGAGTGAAAGCGGGGGCATCAGACCATATATGGCAGCATTATTCCACGCAAGGACGGATAGTTGATTTATAGATTTGAAGGATGGTCTCAGACAAGAAAAAATTATAGAAAAAATGCATGGAAACTGCATTACGGCAGAAAAAATGACTGAAGCCGAGATGTCATTTTAGAACCAATAATAGTTCTAAAATGACATCTAAAATAGTGCCGAAACGTTGTGATAAATATGGCGAAGAAGATGAGGACAGTAGTCCGAATAATGTAAATGATGTACATAATACCACATCTCAGAAATATAGACAGATACTGAAGAAGACTGGTGCGTACCATGGCCGAAACTTTGTGATAAATATTGCGACAAAGATGAGGACAATAGTCTGAATAATGTAAATAATCTACATAATACCTCATCTCAGAAATATAGACAGATACTGATGAAGACCGGAGCGTATAACGGCCGAAACGTTGTGATAAGTATGGCGACAAAGATGAGGACAATAGTCTGAATAATGTAAATGATATACATAATACCTCATCTCAGAAATATAGACAGCACTGATGTTATCGCTCTTTCAAATATCGATGTGGGTTTCCTTCCTAACCTTTTGTTTGAAGTGATGTGGAACATCAACTTCTTGATTATGTTATTATTTACTCTTCGAGTTGCATGTATTTTAAGTATTTTCTGCTATTGGAAATCTGGTACAGTTCTTTGTTTGTGATTCTGTAGCGCCAGTTCGAAAAAGGGTGCTCCTCGACAAGAAACATAGGCTTCACTCGCTCAAAGCCATTTTTAACCTAAACTTAATCGTAAACCTAATCTTCAAAAGCAGTTGGGACGCATTCTTAGTCCTCTGTGTCATAAAGAAAAGAAAACGAAAGTATTATTTATTTGTGAGTGTGGGTGTGGTTGCGTGTGTAAAAGAGAGAGAAAGAAGGTGAGAGAGATTGTCTAAAATAAACAGAGAGGGAGAGCAAGAAACGAAAAGTTTCGTTCGTGTAAACGTGCCCGCTTTCGCAGATTCGATCCAACATCTTAGTGCACATGTACGTTTGCACATGCGTCATAGGATGCTCAAGAGTTCTAAACATATGTGCGCATGCGTGAGAGTGCACGTGCGTCGGTTTAAGAAGATTAAAAAAGACCAGGCGGGGCAGGAGCACTATCGTGCTGCATGCGAAATTTAGGCTGCAATGAAAATGTCGGGTTTGCGTGTTTATTAAGCGTAATGGGCAATTAGGACACCTGCAATGATCCGTCAACAATAAAAACAGTTCATCATAAGTTTATTCGTGTAATTCAATATTCTGCTTAAGTAAAATTGACGCATGTATCTTGTTGGGACTGTTTACTTTTTTGCGTGATTAAAGAATGGTGACAACCTAATATGGTTATTCATTCAATATTGAGAAAGCTATGTTGTCGAGGAAGCAGTTTAGGTTTATTTTATACTAATTCCATAGCAAAAGGCATGAAACCAATTTCCCTGAACTATATTGACAGAGCGAATTAATATATAGCTTACATTGACGTGTTGCATCATGGTCTGATGATCGTTTAAGACGTGAAATTAACAATCACCATGCAATTTTGATTATATATCCATACTTTTCTTTTTATCTACCTCCCTTTTTCTCTCTCTCTCTCTCTATATATATCTATATATATATATATATATATATATATATATATATATATATATATATATATATATGTATGCACGTGCATTCCAAAGACGCGGAAGAATTAAATTAAAAATAAGTAAATATTGCTCACCAAAGAGTTCTTGATAATGAGTGTGATAGTCTTAAAGGTTTGTGTATATATATATATATATATATATATATATATATATATATATATATATATATAAAGACATGAAATTTGAACAATTTATTCATCATTTCAAATCCGATTTAGAATAATTCAGAAATTGGAAAGTTGTATTGAACAGAGAGAGTTCGTCCGATAAAAAAAAAAAACTGGGGATCGCTCCTGACTTGAAGTATTCGGATGTCTAGTCACACTGATGATCTGTGATATAGCGAAACAGTACTGTCTGCGAATGACATAATTAAGCTCTTGAAAAATATATTTCAATTGAGCACTGTTGAGAGGTAATCTGATTCTATAAACAACAGCCACCCGCATTAATACAAAGTTCTTCAGTAAAATGAGTTGGAGGCCTCTGATTGATAACGTTTGTTTACATTCGTAAAAACAATACGCTAGAATTAGCTGTTTCTCTTCCCCGAATGGTGATATGTCAATGGTAGAAACTCTGGCTGGCATCAAATCGGTCAACTTTCGGTTCTGGCTTGAAGTATTCGGATGTCTAGTCACATGCGAAACAGTACTCTCTGCGAAATATATATATATATATATATATATATATATATATTTATATATATATACAAACTGGAGTTCAGGTTTATCTCTTTTCTATTTAGAAATGGTTTTTCCGGTTCCTGCTAAATTCTACTTTAAATCTATATTCTTAAAGTCTCCGTCTAAACTCTATAATTTCCTTTACTATTTATTTATTTATTCTCAGTAGGGATAGATATGTTCGCCCATCGTCCGGTTCGCACTCCTCCCCGGTTTTTGAACGGGAGTAGATGTTTATCCTGTTTTTTACTGTCTAGGATTAGGTTTCTAGTTCCTTCTAAAATCTTTCATTCTCTTTCCTCCCAATAATCTCCTGTGTCTTATTGACATTATCATCTTGTTTGGGGGTGTATTGGATATATATATATATATATATATATATATATATATATATATATATATATATGTAAGCAAATATATGGATATAGATCCGACAGTATGAAGAAAAATATACTGAAAAAACAAACAAAAATCCTAATATTCAATTCAACATGAAAAATTGCTTTTATGTCCATCGTCTTTTTCATGTTGAATTGTATATGGTCTATGTTAATTATGTTTTATGAATATTTACTGAAGATGGTCTATTAGACCGAAACGTTCGACGTTGACATTAAACATTAAAACAGCATAGTCGCATATTAGGATTTTTTTTTGTTTTTTCAGTACATTTTTCTTCATATATATATATGTGTGTGTGTGTGTGTGTGTGTGTGTGTGTGTGTGTGTGTGCGTGCGTGCGTGCGTGTGTGCATGAATGTGTGTGTGCTGCTTAAATCTTATTTTTATACCCATATATGAGTAGATGCTAGGTTTTTATTCATTTATTAAACAGTATATTACTTTCTGTGCACCTACCGGCAGAACACATACACACATATACACAAGGTGTATCAAACATACTTTTACAAAACAAGGTAAAATGTCCATATAAAAACATGTCCAAAAGGTCATCGTTGTACCTCAACATATCAAATTATAACAGTTGTTTAAAATGTCCTCCGCTGGCAGACCCTTTCAAATACTCCCTCACGGTGTCGAATAGTTTCCCAGGCCGCCATGACACTCTGATGAAACGTCTCTGCATTATTAATGTCTACTGCATAAACCAATTGTACTAGGTGGTTTTACCTATAAAACCCCAAAAGATTGGAAGCCGGTGGAAGTTGCAGACCATGGAACCGGTCCTCCCCTACTTATTCATCTTTCGTGGTAGATGTCAGTCAGTCCATCGCAAACAATGTGAACAAAATGAGCTGAAGCCTCATCATGCATGAAACACACGTGTCTTCTTACTAGCAGAGGAACATCTTCTCGCAAGTCTAGATGTGTCTTCGAAATAAAGTCACTGTAGACAACTCCTGCTGGGATAAAATATGGACCTATCGGACAGTTACTTAAAATTCCAATCCATACATTAATCGTAAAGTGATGCTGGCGTCTAGCCTGTATTGTACCATATGGATGTCAATCCGCTAACAAATGTTGGTTGTGTGAATTTGTTATTCCATCGCTTATCCAAATGTTACCTCATTGACAAGGGATCGTTGGTTTCTGCAAAAATAAATGAAAAAAAACAGCGGAAAACGTTCCAATGTGATCAGTTACCATATAGTGAAAAGCCCTACTCTTGAAGTACTAACCATGTGTTACTATGAGATTTACGACATGCTAGGTCCACTTGACTTGTGCTGATACATTGGTCATCTCCGACAGAATGTAGAATGTGTTCTTTGCGGTCTTACTCGATCCATAGTCGGAAACGCGACGATAAACAGTATGGAAACACAATCGGATACTGCCGTACAGCCTCGCATCCATAGCCATTCGCACGACTGTATGTAAAATCATATCTGCCTGGTCCCGATATGAATATCCTGTCATTGTTAAACGAAAAACTTCCTAGTTTACTCATTACTACAGACGTTAAACGTTAAAGTTTCGGCCACGGCTTGAAGCGATCGGATGTCTAGTCACACTGATGAGCTGGGATACAACGATACAGTCTGTCTGGGATGACTATATATATATATATATATATATATATATATATATATATATATATATATATATATATATATGACAATAGTTTTTAAGGTAAGATATAAGTGATAACTATAAGGGATAGTGTGGAATAGATAATCTGCTTCATGCTTCAGCTCAGGCTTTAGTGTCTTGAGCTCTAGCAGGAAATAGACTGTCACCACTCAAACCTGACGTCAGTGTAATCTCGTATATATATATATATATATATATATATATATATATATATATATATAGTGTAACCCGGATATAAGATACCCGGATATAAGAGAAACCCGGATATAAGAGAGATTTTCTCTGGTCCCAAAGTGTTACCATACTTACCAAAACAAAATAGACCAAACCCGGATATAAGAGAAACCCGGATATAAGAGAAACCCCGGATATAAGAGACTTCTTCTCCGGCCCCGACAACTCTCTTGCATCCGGGTTACACTGTATAAATATACATAAATAATTACATTTAATCATTTTATATATATATATATATATATATATATATATATATATATATATATATATATATATATATATAATTATAATTTATAATAAAGTTGACACATACACACATTTATATATATATATATATATATATATATATATATATATATATATATATAGTGTATTTAGGCAGCTATCCCTCATTTATACATGTTTCATTAAAGACGATAGACAAGGTACCGCTATTAAGCATTTTAATTAATTTTTTGAGTTAGATCTATACCTACCGTGTAAGTCGACCACCAAATATACGGTAGGCTACCAGGGCCCAAAATTAGACCGACTGGTAAATTAAGTTATGCTACATTATACGAATACCTGTCAACAAACGACATAAGGTCACACCATTTACCTGTATACCGATTCTTAATATCTTTCTACGTATTTGCGTTGTAGTGAAAACCACCTATAATACACACCGGTTTTACCGTGTATGATATCGATATAACTTAGTGAATATTTAAACTGAATTTGTGTTACTATTTTATATCAATTTCTGTATTAATGTGCCAAATATGTTCCCAAGATTTAGTGAGATATATTTGTGGCAGCCTACTGGGTATACGCTTGCGTACAGTAATTGTTAGGAGTGTTGTCCCAATTGTTTACAAGTCTGTAGTAAAGGTTTGTATTTTATACCCGCCATATAAGTCGACCCCTAGTTTTGGAAATATTTTTTAGGCGTGAAAACTCGACTAGTACGCCGCAATTTATTTTGTCTATGTATGATATATAGGAATAGAAATAATTCATAATTTATGTATAATATATAGGAATAAAAAAAATAGTTTATCTATGTATGATATATAGGAATAAAGTTAAAAGTAAAACTTTTCTTGAGCAACGTAACTCGTCTCCTCCTGTGATAGACTTTCTCTAGGTAAATGTATGGATTTTATTTTGCAACATCTATTTGTTTTCAAAAAAAAAGGAGTAAAACCATCGTATGGTTTTCCATATTGTAAATTAAAGAACGTACAAAGATATCCTTACGGCTAACTGTAAATGTCGTGGTAATCTATGGAAGATGCTGAGTGATGTAATTTAATGCCTAATAAACGTGTTTTTCGCAAAAAAAAAAAAAAAAATACGCTAAAGTTGCCTACATTAATTTTTGGTCCCCGTTGTCGCAAGAAAAACACAACTTTAAACCAAAGATTCATAAAGGATCAAAAAATATGTTAGTTTTAACAAGAATCCTTACATTTTTTTCCCGTATAGTGAGAGTAAGGGAGTGTAAAATTTGTCCGTATTTCCCATTGTCTCAAGCGCTTTCGGCCATTTTCAAATGATTTTTAATATGTTGTATTTTTTTTTTCAAGTTTTGACCATTTACGATGCATTTTGTTTTGAATACGAAATATACTGATTTCTTTATTGAAGATACTTGTTCTGAATTACCTGTTCCACCCTGTATTTTTTTTTCTATGTGTTTATATATATATATATATATATATATATATATATATATATATATATATATATATATAATAAAAAAAATAATAGCTGGTCACATGTATTCGAGGATACCTGACTACTAGGGCGGCTACCCAATCCCTATTGCAGACGCTCGTTCAAGAACATTCGACACCCACAGAGCCCACCTGTGGTTTATACAGCAACAATGCTGAGCAGACCTTAGTTACAGTTGTTATCTAGTGTGACCAACAATTTGAACAACGCCAGCACGCATATATATATATATATATATATATATATATATATATATATATATATATATATATCAGGAGCGAGGAATAGAATTAGCAGAAGTTAGATTAAAACATTCTGAAGTGCTACGTTTGAACGACATTTTATTTTTCATGTTGTTAAAAATATATATATATATATATATATATATATATATATATATATATATATAAAGAGCGATGAATAGATTTTCATTTTAGCAGAAATTAGATTTTTGACCGGCATGAATTCTATTCACTATTAAAATTATGTGTATTGACGCCAAAAAATAATCTGTTGAAAAATAAATAATTGATATGCAATATAAACGCTTTTTAGATTTAGATAAAATTGGTTTTCATTGTATTAGATTTTTACTTTAATTTCGCATTTTAATCTTCCTACTAGGATTAAATCTGAGCAACGTTTATTATTTCATTCTTTCCCTGATTTCATGGAGTTCTTATTAAAAATATGACATTGAAATTTAATGAAATCGTTTCAGAAATTGCAATGTTTATTAATTATTCTTATTTTGAATTGTATAATATTTTCATTTTTGTTTAGTCATGTATCCATCTATCTCAGTCTGTTCATATCTATTTATCTCTCTATCTACCTCAGTATTATCTATCTATCTATCTATCTATCTATCTATCTATCTATCTATCTATCTATCCTTCCAGTTTCTTTCTTTCTTTCTTTCTTTCTTTCTTTCTTTCTGTCTGTCTGTCTGTCTGTCTGTCTATCCCCCAATTCCTATCTATCTATCTATCTATCTATCTATCTATCTATCTATCTATCTATCTATCTGTCTCAGTATTATCTATCTATCTATCTATCTATCTATCTATCTATCTATCTATCTATCTATCCTTCCAGTTTCTTTCTTTCTTTCTTTCTTTCTTTCTTTCTTTCTTTCTGTCTATCCCACAATTCCCATCTATCTATCATCTATCTATCTATCTATCTATCTATCTATCTATCTATCTATCTATCCTAATCTCTTCATTATCTATCTATCTATCTATCTATCTATCTATCTATCTATCTATCCTTCCAGTTTCTTTCTTTCTGTCTGTCTGTCTGTCTGTCTGTCTGTCCCCCAATTCCCATCTATCTATCTATCTATCTATCTATCTATCTATCTATCTATCTGAGTGTTAACTACCTATTTATCTATACCTATGGGATGCAATTTTTTATTTGTCATCGACGCACTCTATAGTCGAGAGGCCAAAGCCCATTGGATGTAATAACGGTTTCCTCGTACGGGGACGCACGTTCGAATTCTGCTGGAGAGCGCATATTCTCATCTAATAAGTTTTCCCCAATATTCAGTCCGCTATACGAAAATAAAGAAATATACTGTTTAATAAATAAATGAAGCGTCTACTCCTTTAGAGTATCCACTAAAAAGTTATATATCTATGTGTTTTATGACATTTCACTTCTATGCTAACAAATTGAAATATTCAAACTTGAGCAATTTTTAATCATTTTTAGTTCTGAGGAATTTCGTGCAATATTTCCGTTATTGGAAAAAATAATTCCATGGTTTATTATGTACCAAATTCTTCAAATCGATACCAGCTTTATTTTACGACTCTCAATAAATTACAATCATTCCTCCTTGCGCACAAGAGCCTCGAAATTAATATCAAATTTTAACACGTAAAAATGTATGAAAATTTAGTATTACAGGCTGCGATGGATAAATTGTCGTCTAAATTACGTAAAAATAAGAATAACACTGACATCTCATTTGAACAGATATATTTACTAATATTACACAAAAATATCTTGAAATATTAATGAGTAAATTTATTCAATAAAATCCTCATTGGCTTCAATCTCGGTTTCCAGACCTCCATCGGTATCCCCCGCATCTCGTCTGGACGGTCTCCTTGCTTAAGTCGGTGAATGCTACCATAATCCTTGCCTTCAGTCGACATTTGGTGTTATAAGGTGTTTTGTTGGCGTCTAGCTCCTCACACATCATAATCAAGCGGGGTGCAGTCTGTGGAGTTAGGTAGTCAGATGTAAGGGGTGATGTTGTCGCAGAAATTATCTGACAGCCATGACTGGGTTCTCCTGCTTGTGTGGCATGGGGCAGAGTCCTGTTGGCAGACATACGGTATTCCAGCAGCTACCCTCTTGGACCAAGGTTTCACTACCACCTCAAGGCAATTGATGTAGACCTCCGTATTGAGTCTGAGACACTGTAGGAATATGAATGGACGCATAACGACGCCATCACTTGCTATCACCCCAAACACATTCGTAATCACCATTAGACACATCTAACTCTTTCTGAATCCTATGCACTGTCACCCAAACACTCTGAAATGTTCTTATTGGCGGTTCCGGCGCAAATGCCAAGCAGTACACCATGCCATTTCCAAATTTCTGGCCGAGTGAATTACGCCATGTTTATCTTTTTTCTCACAGATGGTGTCCAACTGACTCTAATATACTAGGCCGTCGATAAAATAAAAAAAACAACGCGCATGCGCGAAATTCAGAATATAAAATGGCGACAATTTTCCCATCGTATCCTGTATTCTAAAATGAATTTTCGTTGCAGTAGCTTTTGAATGGGAATCAAGTGATAGCATGTCTCTCCAATAATTCAGCGTTTTATTCCGAATTTCAAGCTGATTTCAATAAAGCAGCTGTCTAACTAACTTATATCTTAGTCCGATTTTTTGTACGACTTTCAAAAAACAATTTTCTTTGGGACAGCTCCAAATGCACCAGAAATGGATGGATGCAAATGTCACCTTCACATTCCTCAACATTTTCTGGTCTCTGGAAAAAATCCAGATCATTCTACAGATATTCGTTGTCTTGCCGTTTTTTGGAATAGATACATCTACCAATGTCACTTTTTTTTCTCTTTGTTTAAAATAACTCAAACAATCCCTACCTTGCTTGGAATGCATAACGCGTTCAAATTTCGAAAATCATAGAAACTTTACTTATACTATCTGATTTTTTTTAATTATAATCTATATTACTAGTCCATATTTGGCGATTTTCGTAGGAGATCAAGTGCCAGTAAGTCTTCCTGCATAAATCTCGCTACTCAAGCTGATGCTCGGGATGATTTCATCTGGTTGTTTTCAAGTCCCTTTGCTTTCTCTTTTATTACAGTTTATTGGGAGGATATTTGAGGATTGGTACCTACAGAAATTAAACACAAACTAGTGCCATTCACTAGAGGTCATGTGGTAACAAGTCTCCAATTTATTTTAGCATTCCGTGTAACATCCAAAGCAATTTTTGAATTGTGTCGTCATATAGCTACATTTATGAATTTTACAAATCACCGAGATTCACATTACGAGTAACTGGTTACATAGCAGATAAAGTGACAACAAGTCCCCTCAGTATCTATCTATCTATCTATCTATCTATCTATCTATCTATCTATCTATCTATCTCGGTCTGTTCATATCTATCTATCTATCTATCTATCTATCTATCTATCTATCTATCTATCACAGTCTGTTCATATCTATCTATCTATCTATCTATCTATCTATCTATCTATCTATCTATCTCATTCTGTTCCTATCTATCTATCTATCTATCTATCTCGGTCTGTTCATATCTATCTATCTATCTATCTATCTCTATATATATGGAGAGATAGAGAGATAGAGCGTGTGTAAATATAAAAGTGAACATAGAAGTCAACACTTAGAGGCGACAGGCTGTTTCATGCTAGATGCAATCGTCAGGTGGCCTGTCATTCTGAAACAGTGTTGAACTTCTATGTTCGCTTTATGTATATATAAAATAAATATACGAGCATAGAATTACATAGATAGATAGATAGATAGATAGATAGATAGATAGATATTTAGGAAGTGAGAGAAAGAGGAAGAGAGAGAGAGAGAAAAAAAGAAGAGAATGAGATTGACAGATGTATATATATATATATATATATATATATATATATATAGAGAGAGAGAGAGAGAGAGAGAGAGAGAGAGAGAGAGAAAGAGACAGACAGGCAGGCAGATAGGAACGGACTGAGATATATAGAAACAGACAGAAATTGATACATATGAACAGATTGGGTTATATATATATATATATATATATATACACATAAATACATACACTGCAGAGGGGTAAGACACCACCAATGGGGCGTACTGGGTATGACGATAAACTACATCTGCGTCCAGGGTAAGAGGATAATCTATGTCCAACAGCAAGGCCCCTGATAACGAATTATTACCAGAATTTAATTTTTGAAAAACAATATTAGCAGCAATACATTTTTGAA
>CAHIKZ030004529.1:612500-615000 GCA_903632075.3 Acanthosepion pharaonis
CTTGTCATCGTATTTTAAAATTAACTCGGTCATATTACATAAAGTTCGTATTTTCTTGATTTCTGGTGAACACCTGACATTTTGCCAATATGTATTTATTTTTCAAAATTATATCTTATGTTTTAGATACATAGAAATGAGGTGTCGTTTTAAACTGAATCTTGGAGAATTTTGGGGAAAATATATCTGCGATTGATTGAGTTATAATTTCAATATATTGTATTCTTTATGTGATTAAACAATGCATGAAAAATATTATGTTCATAATGATAGAATTTTCTTTAGATGACTTATTCAGACAGTTATGTAATACTGGAATGAAGCCGATCCTCACTGATCAAACTGTGATATCATAACATACGAAGCTTATTTTAAAGAAATATTAATATTTCTTAACTTGCCTATAGGGAACAAGGTCGGCTTAGAGGAAGAAAATGAAGACTGGTTTAACTTGCCTTTTACCAGAGCTTGAACAACGATCCATATCATCGAAGTTAATTATGCAACATCGCAACACAGTAACGACGCAGAGAAAAAGAAAGAGAAAAAGAAAAAGAAAAAGAAAGAGAAAAAGAAAAAGAAAGAGAAAAGGAAAAAGGAAAAGAAAGAGAAAAAGAAAAAGATAAGGCTTTTCGTTCTGTATAGTGTTTTTATAGTGTTATTTACAAAAATAGTTTGGCAAAAAAATTTTTAAAAAAAGTGTAGGGTACCAAGGATCGAACTTACTAATAATGATTAACCAGACAAACGCGCCAGCCTCTCTAGTAGCTGACTACTTAGTTATAATTTTGAGCATCGAATCTAAAAACATTTCGTATTAAATTGTAAAATCAGCTTAATTTTCTCGATCTTTATTTTTCAAGGATTGTATGGAACATATTTTAAATGTTTAATTAAAATAATGCGCATTTATAAGAAAATAAAGAAAATTCTTATCTTTTTATCTATATTTTTGCCTAAGACACTTGTTTACGTCCTCCGTACCGAGAATAAAGTTAGTACTTTGAAAATACTGCATGGTATAAGTTTCATCTAAAACTGTGGAAACTTTCAAAAGCCGATAATATTAAATAAAGACACAGATACAAAGAACATGATTGGTTCTTGGGACTTGTATCAGGTGAAACAATCGCATATAAATATGTATATTTGGCGCATTATCTAGGTATCCGGATATCCACAAAAAATTGACAGAAAATGGTCTCACATTTTACACATAAGAATGGAATAGATAGATAGATTCAGATAGATAGATAGATAGATAGATGGATAAGATAATGAAGAGATTCAAAATATATATATATATATATATATATATATATATATATATATATATAGAGAGAGAGAGAGAGAGATAGATAGATAGATAGATAGATAGATAGATAGATAGATAGAAAATTAAGAACTCAGATAGAAAGATAGATAGATAGATAGATAGATAGATAGATAGAATGAATGAATAATGAAGAGATTCAGATAGATAGATGATAGATAGATAGATAGATAGATAGATAGATAGAGATAGATAAGGAAAAAATTCGGATAGGAAAAATGAAGAGATTCAAATACATAAATATATATATATATATATATATATATATATATATATATATATATATATATATATAGATAGATGATAGATAGATAATGAAGAGATTCAGACATATAGATAGATTAGACAAAAAGAAAAGAAACGAAAAAGCAAGAAGCAGAATTGGATAGCCAGGATATTTATTGCCGTAATCCTTGCTCAAACAGTCGAGCTATCACATAAAAGGATTTCTTTTTTTTTTCGTCGTTACTCCACAGCACTGATGAAATTTCCTGCGTCATAAAAATGAAAATCCAGTCGACTGTTTTGAGAGAAATAACTGATTTTCACAGCATAACAAAGAGAATATCAGTCGTGACTGAAATATTCTCGGCCCGAACAAGTAGGCATTTTTTAAAAAAAATCTGTTGTTTTGTCATGGAAGTGGGTCGGGCCAAGAAAATTTCATCTCATTCTCCAAAATGAGAGAAGGAGTAAAAAAAAAAAAAAGAAAAAGGAAAGAAAAAGAAACTAAAAGAAAAAAAAAGGGGGTTGGAATTTGACTACCAAATGAGCCATTACTTTTACATAAATTCTTTTTGTCCGATGAAACAATGTAATTTAAAGAATTATAAGTTTATTGAAAATTGATTGCAATTTAAAACGAATAATCGAATTAATTTTAAGGAAGATATAAGGAACCAACGAAAATGAAAATTATCAGATTATCTCTCTCTCTCTCTCTCTCTCTCTCTCTCTCTCTCTCTCTATATATATATATATATATATATATATATATATCAATTCTGTTCATATCTATCTATCTATCTATCTATCTATCTATCTATCTATCTATCTATTATGTCTCTCTTTCTCTCTCTCTATATATATACATATATATATATATATATATATATAAGCATGTATGTATACATACATGAATATATTAATATATAATTTATATATATA
>CAHIKZ030004529.1:622500-635000 GCA_903632075.3 Acanthosepion pharaonis
TTATTATCCAATAATTCAGACCAAAATTACATAGAGAAACGGGGTTTATTTCATCCAGACACAAGGAAAGAGAAAAAAAAAGGAAGAAGAGACAAAAAAGAAAGCAGGAAGAATGGAATACCTTTTTTCCTTTTTCTTCCATTTTGTTTTTTGTTTCTTCTTCCCTTTCCTTTTTCCCTTCATTCTAAATACATTTTTGTCTGGACGATTTGGTAATAAACCTTAGAATAAATTATTACCATGATGCAATTTTATGGATTCCTTATATATTTCATTTTTTTATTACATACGCACACACACACACACTTACACACACACAGAGAAATATATATATATATATATATATATATATATATATATATATATAATTTATATATATGTATTATTTATATATTATATATGCGTGGTACTTTTTTGGAAAGCGCGCAATATCAGTGATAGAACTGGCATATATAGTTGGATTGATGTGAGTTTGTAACTCTGGTTTTCACGCTATTTGCAATAGTGTTAAATCCAACTATATATATATATATATATATATATATATATATATATATATATATATATATATTATATTTTATCATAAAAAAAATTTTACTCACTACAAAGATGCAACTTCGTTTAAGTGCATTTCAACTGCACTTCGACTGGAAGAACCATAAATATTTATGAACACTCTTGCTTGTAGGCAAGCCGTATGTGAAACGTCACTTTCTTCTTTCATCTGTTAGAGAAGAAAAAAAATCTACATAAAGCAAAAAGGTGACGGAGAGAAACAGTAGTGTTTGTTGATACTTGTGTGGGGAAGAATGAATTGGGGGTTGACGGTTCTCACCCGTCGAATTGCAGTTGAAATGCACTGAAACGAAGTTGGATCTTTCTATGAGTAAAATGTTTTTGTCTATATGATAAAATTATAATAAATAAATAATTATTGCTCTACTATTGGTATCGAGCCCTCTTTTGGACCAATGCTGTGAACGTTAGAATTCATATATTACTTTCGTTCTCATCGCATCGGATATATATATATATATATATATATATATATATATATATATATATATATATATATTACACGGCGGCACTTTTATAAATGCCCTTCGGTTTTAGTTCCCCTACCCCTTTTTCTTTTCTTTTCCTCTCTCTCCCTCATCTTCCGATCTTTATGATTATTTCATCTATTATGTTTGTATCTCGTCACAAAATGTATACTCTTTTCCGGTGTATCTTTAATCTATTAGACATCCGAGAATATTCATATTTCTTTCATTTAAACCGTCTTTGACTCCCCTCTTTAACACTTCTCTCTGTTAAATTTGAATCCCCACTTTAACTTTTGACCTCCCTGTTCTTCTCTCGTCTGTTACCCCTCCCTATAGCTTTCATTTACTCTAACATTCGTCCCACACTCTCATACATACATTCTCACTGAATTTCATTTTTTATTTCCGGAGTTGTTTTTTCTGATTTCTTTTTGAATTTGTAGGTTTGATGAATTGGATCGTATTTACGATTCCAATGGAATAAATTATGACCATGGAATATTAGTGTTTAAGCCTTTTTATTATATCCTTACTCTGTCCTGGACATTGAGTTCTACCTGGATTTTATCCTCTTGGAATTATGTTTTATACATATACATATATGTATGTGTATGTATGCATATATATACATTTATATATTTTAGATATATGATTGCATATGTATGTTTATATTTACCACTAATATTATCTATCTATCTATCTATCTATCTATCTATCTATCTATCTATCTAGCTCTCTCTCTCTCTCTCCCTCTCTCTATATATATATATATATTGACTGGCCCTAGAACGATTTGTAATATATAATACAGTTAATGTCTATGTAAAAAATTATATAATATTTTCCAATTATATATAGGAAATTTTGTTCATTGTGTTAGAATACTTCTTGTACATTTATAAATGTACCATTCCGTCGGGTATTGAATATTTCTGCCATATCTTGTCTGGTGCTTCAACTTTCTATCTTTAGATCCCTGACTTCACCCGCATTCTCACCGAAGTGACGGGACTCCCTACTATGTTTCCTACAAATATTTCCATGGCAATTGTTCTGATGAGGTTTTATCCTTAGTGCTTCGACTGCACGGATTTAGGTGTGTTACTAGATTGGCAACAGTTGACCTAACTCGATACAACAATCAATTTTATTGTAATAGTTTTTTTTCTAGCACTTCTCCCCTGTAGAACTCTCAGCCGATTTTTTAGAATCTTCAAACCTTAAATGCAACGTCAATCACCATCTGCTGTTTTACATTCCAATGCTGTAGCATTCCTGATGCCTGTTCTTTATTTTTCTTTTCCGCTATCGCCTCATTAACAGATTTTCCCCTCCCTGTGTTGCCCTGCATTTAAGTGTGACATTATCGTTTGGTTGGGGTAAAATAATAAAAATAATAATAATAATAATTTAAAAATTACATCTCTATATAATTTACCAGTGTGGCTGTGACGGCTAAACAAACCCTGTTGCTGACACATGATCCGACAGATTTGTGTTTGTTCAACATCCATGGATTCTTCCTGGGGTTTATACTGCAACTAAGCAAATATATATTTTAATTTTATTAAAATTAAAACAGCACATTCAACGCACTTCGATATCCCACTTTTGGAAAAAGTTGTTGAAATGAAAATTGTAAAAAAAGATATTGAAACGAAGACGCATATCACGGCGTCGCTTTCGATTAAAGGTACGACCCGATTTTGTCAGTTTAACCCTTGTTCTTACTAAATTAGTACTGAAACAATGTGGGGTATGGAATATTTAAAAAAAGAAAAATGTTATAATTAAATTGAATTAAATTAAATCAGAGTTTAGCCGCTTCACGTTAAACGCGTTTTCTCCTCGCTAATGCAAATATCCTTCCTTTAGCATAAACATTGTTTCTCTCTCCCTCTCTCTCTCTCTCTCTCTCTCTCTCTCTCTCTCTATCTATCTATATATATATATATATATATATAATATATATATATATATATATATATATACATATATATAATATATAATATATATATAATATATATATATATATATATATATATATAATATATATATATAATAACCTATATATATATACACACACACATATATAATATCCTGATATATATATATATATATATATATATATATATATATATTAAATAATTAATTTGAATTAAATTAAATCTAAGTTTAGCCACTTCACATTAAACACGTTTTCTCTCGCTAATGCAAATATTCTTCCTTTAGCATAACATTATTTCTCTCTCTCTCTCTCTCTCTCTCTCTCTATATATATATATATATATATATATATATATATATATAATTGCCTACTATATATATAATATATATATATAATAGCCTATTATATATATAATATAATATATATATATATATATACTATATATATATATATATAATATAATAACCTACTATATATATATATATACATATATAACATCCCATTATATATATATATATATATATATATATATATATATATATATATATATATATATATAAAATAGCCTACTAGCCTACTATATCTATATATATATATAAAATAGCCTACTATATATATATATATATATATATATATATATATATATATATATATATATATATATATATATATATATATATATATATGAAGTCAAAAGTCAACACACAGTGGCGATAGGTGTTTCATGCTGGAAGCCAAGATCCTGGACGATTGCGTCAGCATGAAACAGCCTGTCGCCTCTGAGTGTTAACTTCAATATTCACTTTTAAATTTATATTTACATGCACTCTATGCTCTGATATTGAGCATTTATCCCATAAATATAGCCCACCTTAAAACTATATTTATTTACATTGGCTCTGTTGGCAGAATATTTCCCCATCTCATTTTTATTGATAAATTTGTATTTTAGTCGTCGTTCCAATTTCCTCCTCATATTTTCATTTTTCTCGCAGGGCGAATTGTCATTCTGTCAATTTAATAATTACCAAATTATTCATCTGATGAAGTGTTAGTTGAAAAGTATCCTTAAAAAATGCTTTTCTGCGTTTTCAAATATATAGATATATATATTTGATCAGAAACCTTTAAACATGGTTCGGTGAGTATGACAGACATGGAAAATTTAATGAATTCTTTATTTAGTCTTTTTTAAAAAAATTTTCTCCCGTTTGATGGGAATATGGGAGTACAAAAATTGTCAGTATTTTCCCAAGCGGTAAAATAGTGACCGAAATCGCTTCGGACAATGAACAATTTTTGCGCTCCTTTATTTTTCATTTGCTTTGTATGACATAATCATACATTGTCTAATAAATGTAGTACAATCCTATATGGCGTACAGCTGGGGAGGAAACCACGCCGTCTCTCTCGAATAGCATATATATATATATATATATATATATATATATATATATGAATAAAAATAACAATAGGAAAACTGGTAATTGCTGACGCGTCAGCAATTAACAGTTTTCCTATTGTCATTTTATTCATAAACATTGTCTTCTCTATTGGTTAAATCGGAGAAATTTTCATATATATATATATATATATATACACACACACACACACACACGATAATCTATGGAATAATTTTCAAAAATACAGTATTATAATACAGTAATTTTCCAAGTGTACCTCAGATGTGGTACACGGCCGAAAGTATCGGGCACCCAGTGAGGATCGAACTCACTACTTAGTCGTAATTGATCTAGCGAGACAAACTTACTAACCATTACACCACCTCGAGGTGCCCTACAGCATTGTAACATATATATATATATATATATATAAGTAGGATTGATGTGTTACAGCTCTAGTCACCTAGCTATGGAGCACGATGGGTTGGTCGCCTCCTATCCACATACATTGACACAGAACTCTCATAACCTTTCGACCTTGATATATATATATATATATCATGAAATGGACAAAGTCCAACAATTATTTTAAGACATTTTTATGTTTAAACATTCTTTTTTTATAGATACAAATATTTAAGTAAATGCTCTGTTCATAATAAACAGTATTAACAATATTTACCGGCCTGAATGTCCAAGAAATTGTCATAGAAAATATGTGTCCTCCGACCGGAATCGAACCTGTATCTTATACGGAACCGTAATATAGCCAGACGTACTTTTACCGATTTCGCCACTGAGGAGGGTTCGGTTAGCAAGGTCGATTTTACTGTTTTTAAACTACAATTTTCTATGATTTTCTCTCCTACATTCATATCTGCTCGACACGTATCCAAATATAAACAAAAGTAAAATCGACCTTCCTGACCGCACGCTCCTCTGTGGCGAAATCGGTAAATTTCAAAAATTCAAAAAAAATTTCAAACATTTGATTAAAAAATAATTAAAAAAAAATAATTAAAAAAAAAACATTTGAATAAACACTAGTAAAAATTCATGTCTACTTAATTATAAAAGCAAATGTCCAGACAGATATAAAATAGGTGTTATAAAAACATGATTTATCATGCCAAAATTATTTCCTCTTCGACAACATTGATTTATAAAGAATTAAGCAACATAAAACAAACACTTACCAACAATAATTTACCAAACCATGTTGTTGATGAGGATTAGCTTTAAAGAAATTCATAAAAAGTAATCTAAGCAACCAACTTGATATAAACAAAGAATAAAGAATCCATTAAATTTTTTTATTGTAACTAGATGCATCCGAATTATAAACAAGACTAAAAAGCTATTAAACGGATAATCCGTCGGCATATAAACCTATAGACCTTAACAAACACCTTCAATTTGTCATCTATTATAAAGATTTTAAAACGCCTAATCTAATACTTAGAAATAATACATCAACTAAAAAAAATCTAATCTCTGTAAAAATAATGCTGTTTATGAATTATCTCATATGGGAGATTGTAATTTGAATATGAACAATCAACAAACAAGATTAAATTCTCACATTGGCCACATATACACCCAACTCTCTCGTAGGTTAACTTGTCATTTGTTAAAATTTAGTGTAATTCGCTCGCGGATATTGATATATGACAAATAAACAAAATAATATAAACATTAGACAAATTTTAATAGATAACACTAAAATTTTATACAGGACACTGTGCAAGGAAAAACTCCAAATTCTGGAGGTTGTAGTAATAAAAGAGAAGCAGACGACATTAAATAAGTTGTCTTTCTTCATAGTGTACCATATATTGAAGTGTGTTTAATATAACAATAAAAACAAACACATAAAAATTTCAGTTTGATCGTTAATATGACGACACTTTGAGTGATTTGAAATTGATTCCTTCGTGAGAACGCCCGAATTCAAGACAATTTGCGATGATTTCGGCCTGGAGACATTAGCTTCACTGTTAAAACAATTCTTGAAAACGAATGGAGCAACATTCGAAAGTACCCGGGAAAAATAATATAAAATAAAAGTTAATATAAATTGAATTATTATTCTATTTTATTGTTTTTGGAAATTTGAAAGATTTAATAAAAAATTGATATACAGAACTTGCTCATATTATTTAATATGTTTGAGAGAAATCTTGCTGCAGAAAAACAACATTTAAATTTTATATATATGTGTTTGTGTGTATGTCTTTTAGTGTCTGTGCGTATGTTCGTGTGTGTGATTTTATAGTGTGTACTGAGGAGGGATACCGATCTTTTTGGCCAAAGGATAATATACGTATGTATATATATATATTTATATGAGACTTCTGAAGATATATATATATATATATATATATATATATATATATATATATATAAATATATAAACATTAATATTCCATGATTATAATTTATTACATTGGAATCGTAATTACGATCCAATTTTTTGAATTTAGAGGTCTGATGAATTGGATCGTGAATACGATTCACTGTAATAAATTATAAACCATGGAATATTAGGTTTCAGTCTTTTATATTATATATATATATTTATATATATATATATGTGTGTGTGTGTGTGTGTTTGTGTTAACAGTATTATGGAAAATGTATGCGAATAAATAACTGTTAACTTGTTTATTTTACAAATCCTATCCCAGCATCACTGCTAGTCACAAATACTGTAGATTGTTATATATATATATATATATATATATATATATATATATATCTATCTATATATATATATATATATATATATATATATATATATATATTTGTAGGTCTGATGATTTGGATCGTGATTGCGATTCAATGTAATAAATTATAAGCATGGAATATTAGTGTTTAAGCATTTTATATTAGATTCTTCCTCTGACCTGATTGTATTCTCTTGAAAAATTTATATATATATATATATATATATATATATATATATATATATATTGACCACTGATATTATTAATTTGTATGTATACATATATATATATATATATATATATATATATATATATATATATATATATATATATATATATATATATATATGAAGAAATACAGTCTTAAGGTGTGCTATATTTATGGGATAAAGATATATATATATATATATTTGGTTGATTGTTGTGAATTTGTGTCCCTGGTTTTCACGCTTTTGACGATCGCAAAAGCGTAAAACCCAGGGTCACAAACTCACATCTATCCAACCAAATATGTTAGCTCTATTTCTGATATTGAGCGCTTTCTAATAAGTATACCATATATAATATATAAATAATTATGTATATATATATATATATATATATATATATATATATATATATATACTTTACACACACACACACACACACACACACACACATATATATATATATATATATATATATATATATATATATATATATATTTAAACATGCTTTATTAAATAGACCGAGAGAGTCTCTCTACTTAATTTCTTTTTTTATATTTTCCAGTTTGCGTACATATTGTCACACAACCAAATAAACATTTGCGACTGCTTATATGCAAACTGTACAAATTTGAGACAATATTAAACCATCAGATATTGACGGTCGATTTCAATAAATCACATTTCAATGAATTCCTGCTCTACACGTCACAGATATGCATATATATATATATATATATATATATATATATATATATATATGTGAGTGTGTGTGTGTGTAGTGATCAGTGTTGTAAGGAAATCGAACCGAGAGCAGAAAATGTTTCAATGTAGGAAATGAATGAATCTTTGCTCAATATCTTTTGATAGTAGTAAATAATAATAATAATAATAATAATGATAATAATAATGATAATTTTTTTATCAAAATCTACAATGAGAATCATATGAATAAAGAAAAGATGAAAATGATAACTCATATCATCATCTTAATAAAAAATATATAATTTTAAAAATTACCAGAAATGTAATAAATGAAATTGAAAATAATTTAATTTTAAAGGAAAATATAAAAATTGAAATCTGATAAATAGTTCTGTGATTTTTTGTAAATGCTTAAATAAATTTAATGTTCAAAATGGTATAAAAGAACTCTCTTGAAAATCTACCAAATTCATACAAAAAAAAAAAAAGAGAAAATATAAAAGAAAAAAAAAGGAATGAAAGACAGAAAGAAAAATGACGCATGACGCGTCGAGGGAGTAATACCAAAGACATGAATAATTCTTGGAATATTCTGATTCCCCCTTTTTTTTTCCTTTTTTTATTCTAACCCGCCCGATGACTACAACCAGGAAATCAACGGGGTGAAAATACTCGAACAAACAGCTTTTAACTTTGCTGCTATCTTCTTCGTTTCGAAGCTTTCAATTATCTTACGGTCACCAATTTTGCCTCGTAGCTACAGAAATTTTAATCAAGTAAAAAGAAAGAAAATATATTAATTTTAAAGAAAAGAAGACGAAGATTAAACGGGAGAGATATGCTAAAATGCAATGATAGCTGTCATACCCATAATTTCTAGAACACCAAACACAACTTTCACATTCTCGGAAGAAGAAAAAAATAAATGAATAAATAAAAAATCTAACGAAATCTTAGAATAGATAACACAACTGAAAAATACAGTCTTATATAATAAACGAATGTAAGAAATTGGTTATCAACGGACAAGTGGTGTGAAACAAGAATAATAATAGTAAAAGTTCGAATTTGGAACACTAGAATTGATATTTTAAGAACTAAAACCTCGAAGATGTTTGAGTATCTAGACCCCAGTAGTATTAAGATCGGTGAGGATCTTGTAATTTTTCATAAGGTTTAGGTCTTTGGTTCAGACCTGGTTAGGGATTTTAATAGCATGAAAAAAATAATAGAAGATAATAATAATAATAATAATAATAATAATAATAATAATAATAATAAATCTCAAAAATAAAAATCTAAAAAATGTGGCATATGGGAACATCAACAATTCCTGTTGTAGTTGGAGCCCTAAGACGGGTTGGAAAAGATTGCAGTAGACTAATTGAAGGGATTCCTGGAAGTCCATGCCTCAAGGAGATACAAAAAATTGTTCTGACAAGTACAGCCCACACTTTACGAAGGGCTTTATCTATGTAATTTTTTTTTTTTTTTTTGGCAGTGGAAAGTTTCATGATGCCAATTCTAAACTTAGGTCCCTGGGCGGGACCCGGAAAGAAATGTGTAAACTCCAGAAATCAAAGAAAATAATAATAATAATAATAATAATAATAATAATAATAATAATAATAATAATAATTGTACTCAAAATCTTTTATCTATGTAAAATATGTGCGTTTAAAAAAAAAACAAAAAACTGCTCAGTGGAAAATGGCATGAGTCAATTTCTGACTTCAGGTCTCTAGTAGGGAACCGGAAAGAAATAATTATTCACCAGAAACCAAACGAAATTAAACAATAATAATAATTACAACCAATCCAACTGAAATCACAGCCCTCAGATTGATTGGAAAAGGTTCCAATAGACCCATTGAAGGAATTCCTGGTAGCGCAAGCCTTAAAGAAATCAAAGAAATTGTACTCAAAAGTACAGCCCACATCTTAAGATTTTTATCTATGTAAAAGATGTGCGTTTTTTTTTTAAAAAAAAAAAGAAACTGCTCAGTGTAAAATGGCATGATACCATTTCTGACTTCAGGTCTCTGGTCGGGACCCAGAAAGAAATAAGTAGACACCAGAAAACAAAAGAAATGAAACAATAATCTTAATCGAAGTATAAAGACCTGGAAATCGAAATAGAAAAAAAAAAGTTGAAATTAGAAACAAGAATAGTACCAGTTATTGTAGGTGCAATTGGAATAAAAAAAAAAAAAAAAGAAGGAACACAACAACACATTGAAAAATCCCTGGAAATCCCAGCTTAAGAGAAATACAAAAACTTGTCTTAATAAGTCCAGCCCACACGCTAAGAAGAACTTTGTCTGTGTAACACTAATGATGTTATGGGAGTTAGAAAAACATATAATGAAATATATCCATAATAACTCATCAATACCTGCCTTAGGTCTTCCCGCAGACTTCGTGGGTAGTGTGACCATAGCAAAACTCGAAATATAATAATAATAATAATAATAATAATTAGTACTTTTTGTTTATTTTTACCAAAATGATTAATGAAATGAAGCCACTTTTGACCTTACGTCTCTGATTGGGATCCGGAAGGAAAAGTGTATAAACAGAAAAATAAAGAAATAATAATAATAATAATAATAATAATAATAATAATAATAATAATAATAATAATAATTGCAGTAGACTAATTCAAGTACAGTCCACACTTTATGAAGGGCTTTATCTATGTAATTTTTTTTTTTTTTTTTGTCAGTGGAAAGTGTTATGACGCCATTTCTAACTTTAGGCCCCTGGGCGGGACCCGGAAAGAAATGTGTAAACGCCAGAAATCAAAGAAAATAAAAATTATAATAATAATAATCCACACCTTACAAAGGGTTTTATCTATGAAAAATAGGTGTGATTATTTTTTTTTTCAAAACTGACCAGTGAAAAATGTCATACTGCCTTTTCTGACCTTATGTCTCTGGTTGGGATCCGGAATTAATGAGTATACACCAGAAGCCAAAGTATATAAAATAATAATAATAATAATAATAATGAAAAAAAATATTTGAGAAACATCCTGGACGGGTGGGAAGAGATATTTTTTTTAAGTTTGAAGGGCGAGTAAACCAAAGCAATTTGGATATCAATCAGGATACCGTCTGAGCAGACTGGCTTATCCGATTTCAAATATTTCTGACTTCCATTCTACCCTTTAAAATTATTCACTGCTTTAATCAAAACATTTCAATATCTTCTATCGCCCTTATCAGACTTGGTATCATTGGGTTTAGCATATTTCTGTCCAAGCGTCACTTTTTTCAAGTGTCACATTTTTCAAGCTCACATTTTTTCAAGCGTTACTTTTTTCAAGCGTCCCATTTTTTCAAACGTCACATTTTTTCAAGCGCCCCTTTTTTTCAAGCGTCACATTTTTTCAAGCGTCACTTTTTTCAAGTGTCACTTTTTTCAAGTGTCACAATTTTCAAGCGTCACATTTTTCCAAGCGTCACTTTCTTCAAGCGCCACTTTTTTCAAGCGTTACTTTTTTCAAGCGTCACATTTTTTCAAGCGTCACATTTTTTCAAGCGTCACATTTTTTCAAGCGTCACATTTTTTCTAGCGTCACTTTTTTAGCGTGCTTCTTTCTCAGTCAGTAATAATAATAATAATAATAATAATAATAATAATGGAGAAGGAAAATTCTGAATAAAACTTCGCAACCCAACGTGGTAATCGTTCTGCAGAGTGAATGACTTCTGCGTTATGAAGCCACGAGTGATATCTGAGGAAGTGGCGCCATTTGTCAGTAACAGCCATACCCATTGTTCCGGGCAAATACATCCTTGTGCAAATTAATTGAAACAAAGCGAATAAATCCGTTATTATTTACATTTTTTGTATTTTTCCAGCGAAACATGACCCAGTGCACATGTTAGTACTTCGTATGTCCATTCCATGAAATCGTTCCTTGCAGATTGACCATAGGTTTTCGATTGAATTTAAATCAGGAGAGTTTCCGGGACAGTCTATAGTATTTTGATTTGCTCAATGGTAAGATGTATCCATGCAGTGTTACAATTGTTGTATGCCTCCTGGGAGTTATGGCAATCGCAGATAATAGCCACAGGACACCTAATCGACACTTAAGACAATAGTGTCTGGGTGTGATAAAAATCTGATGCAATCACGGATGACGCAATATTTTTCAAGTTCAAACAAATGTCATTGATTCATATTACTGCACACCACTGCAAATGGTTTAATCTGAGAAAAAATAGAAATTGATTACATTCTGTCACACCAGTGGCTGACCGAATGGTGAAAGAGAGGAAACTAAAGCCGTTTTTTCAATTCATTTGCGCAAGGGTGTATGTATGATCTTTCTTCTTCCCGTGCATGATTCGAAGGATCACTATGATGACATTAAAAAATAAAAATAAAAACCTGTTGCTCGTCTTATGGTTCAACAGAGAGCGCATCCCGCAGTGGATTGATACATTAACCAC
>CAHIKZ030004529.1:640000-670000 GCA_903632075.3 Acanthosepion pharaonis
TCCTCCTCCATGATCCTATGCTTGCATATATATATATATATATATATATATATATATATATATATATATATATATATATATATATATATATAAAAACAATGTTCAAAAAACAAATATATATATATATATATATATATATATATATATATATATATATATATATATATATATATATATATGCATATATATTACGTTCATAGAATTCAATTTAAAAGAGGTTCAATAAAAGTAGAACAATAAATATGCTTTATTGATGTAATGTCCTAATATATATATATATATATATATATATATATATATATATATATATATATATATATATATTTAAACTTCTGTTTTCAGATGTCTCACCAATGGGGAGTGAAAAGAGTGAGAAGACTTTAATGAGGAGAAAGGACAATAAATAAAAATGATTATATATATATGTATATCTCTGTATCTATATCTATCTTACGCTATATATATATATATATATATATATATATATATATATATATATATATATATATATATATATATATATATATATATATATATATATATATATATATATATATATATATATATATAATAAATAGACAGTAAAACATTTAAGATCATTACGCATTAAACGGGCACAATATAAAGTTGGAAGATTATATATATATATATATATATATATATATATATATATATATATATATATATATGTATAATATATATATATATATATATATATATATATTATATATATATGTATGTATCTATTATAATAAAATATATATATATATTATGTAAGCAAATATATGGATATTTTTCTTCATATATATTATATATATGTATATATATATGTATTATAATATAATATATATATATATATATATATATATATATATATATATATATATATATATATATATATATATATATATTATTATTTTCAGATTTATCACCGATGACGTGTTGTCAGTGGGCGAATTAATTTTATACAAACAAACTCAACGCTTGATTTTTACTGTTACTTTAAGATATTCAACACAGTTTTCTAAATTATGATTTTCGAAAAAATGATTCAGTAAAAGTAAAAACTATAATTTTCGTCTGAATCAAGTTTTGCATCGCTAATGTTAATTTTGTTAAAATAATACTATGTCTCTGATGATGTCCACTCATCGCCGAAACAATGTAAAAATTGAACGTTTGACAATTGTCTCATCTATTTTTTTTTTTCGGCAGATTCTCGTCCTAAGTCTACCCTCTCTCTTTCACTTTCTCTCTCGCTTTCACACACACACACAAATATATATATATATATATATATATATATATATATATATATATATATATATATATATACGTACATACATACGGAATTATTAACGCTTTAATCTCAAAGGCAAAATTTACGTCGGACGCACCGAACTCTTTATCTTAGCCATCATTACCCTGACGATGAATTTGTGTATATCTCGAAACTACTCGGAAAAATATTATGAACATATACAAGAGATTTTTTTTATGTTTATAAGTTCTTTTTATAGACATAACTATTTAACCTTAAGCGTGTTGGCCACAGAGGCACGTCAGGCTATATGACGGTTCCGTATAGTATACAGGTTCGATTCCTGTCAGAGGTCGCATATTTTCTATGAAAATTTCTCGGACATTCAGGCCGTTAAATGTTGTTAATACTTTTTATAAAAAATAGACCATTTACTTAAATATTCTACAAAAAGAATGTATAAACACAAATATATATATATATATATATATATATATATATATATATATATATATATATATATATATATATATATATATATATATATATATATATATATATAAGTTATGAAGAACTTAGTAAACCGAAATGGGTATTTCCAAGGAGGATGGAATCCTGAGAGCTCAATGTGAATAGGCTAATATTTAATGAAAAACAGATTTTAAAGGTACCATTACAATGATTTATTTCACCAAAATCCTTTTAAAGGACTCCGGATCATCAGGTAACAATTCCAACAGCGTTCATTTCGTTGTTGGAATTGTTACCTAAATATAATAATGGTACCTTAAAGTCGTCTATTTTCATTAAATAATTATATATATATATATATATATATATATATATATATAGGTGTGTAATATGTATATCAACTTTCCTATAAAGGTATAGTTATAATTACACACACACACATACACACACACATATATATATATATATATATATATATATATATATATATATATATACTGGACTCTCCCATTTATTTTACAACGAATGAGGGTGAAGAAATTCAGTTCCTAGGAACCGACAGCGAAGCAACTGATTATAGTGGTGAAATCTTTGTGCAGAACCGTCCACACTTTTTGAAGGGCCGAATACAAAGACCTGGTGCACTACGTGCCACAAGGTCCCCAAAACGACCCTCTGCAGGTTTTTGAATTTTTGTATATGTGTCTGCATACATCGATGTTTGCGTTAGTACGATGACATAAGCGACGAAGTTTCCCCCCACCACTTCCACAATAACACCAATACACGCAATCTATATAAACACAATTTTTAAAAAATTAATCAGTTTGTCTGACGATCGATAAAGCGTGAAACCCAGGGTCACAAACTCATCTATCAACCAAATATATATATATATATATATATATATATATATATATATATATATATATAAGGACATCTATCTATATATGTAACTAACTGTAAAAATTTTTTAAGATAGTTCAAGCCCTTCTCATAACAAAAAACAACTGTTATTCTACTATCCCTAGTATTAATGTGTCCAGAATTTACCTTGTTCGGAAAATAGGTAAAAAATTTAAGAAGTAAATAGTGATCCGTTTATCAGTTGAGATAAAGGTACAGCGCTTTTTGTTCAAAATTTAGTCCTTGTGAAGTAAAACTTGTGTAACTTATCAAGGGCGCTGTTCTAGGTAAAAATTTATGGAGGCCGTCCGCTGCCCAGAATACTTTCCCCATTATCGGCCATACCGACATGATCCAAAGGAATACAGGACATTACATTTACCTTGGCTGCAAGAATTCTAGAAAGTTGTCAGTATTCAAAGACAACTAGATTCGGTGCTCAAGTCCGGGTTTTATGTCTGGATTTACTGCCATTTCCTTTTCCGTGTTTTGATATGATTGCAAGGTTTAAAATCAGAGTTTTCCTTCTCCTAGATGGATTGTCTTTCTGGACAGTCAAGATCCATCTACCCTAAGCGGCTGGTTATGAGGCGCCAGTTATTCGCCTTCACCTATTCCTCGGCTTGGGACTACTAGTCGTCAGAAGCTATATAAGGAGTATGACACGAAAACATTTTACAGACAGTTGGAGTTCCCCCCCACATTGTCATCCCCGGCTGTTATATTTTTCGGTACATATATAATGAAAGTATATAAACATATACATTACGTGTTTAAGACGCATCCACCAAAATAACGTTTGGTTTTTAATATATAAAACATTAGGTTAAAAAAAAGCATTAAAAAGCAAGACAAATTACAAAATAATTATACATAAATAGACGAACACAAATATCGAAAAGGTTTTTAATTTTAGAAAAAGATAGCAGAAAAAAATTGAAAATATTAATCAAGATTTAAGACTAAAATATTCGGAGATTATGAAGTTGTTATAGAAAAAATAATTTATATTCCATTTTTGACAGTACTAACACCTTAAGTTGATGAATAAAATTAGGTAAGTAAAAACTGAAAGTAAAAATAAGGCAAACGATCTTCAGATTAGTTTTACAAAATCAAATAAATACTAACAGAGAAAAACCAGTAATTGTGGAAAAAGTTGAAAGATAAATAATAAACAATGAATGTATCACTTTAAATATATATATATATATATATATATATATATATATTAATCAATATATACTATTTACATTATTTGGACTATTGTCCTCATCTTTGTCGCCATTTTTATTACAACGTTTCAGCCCTTTTACGCCCCAGCCTTTTTCAGGTGGTTGGAATGTCGAACTGAACCCTTTATTTCGCTCACTGGGCTTAGACTGTTCTAGTTCCACGTGTCATGTTTAATGGATGTCAGTTATCAGTTTTCTCCTGTTAATTCCCCTCTCCTAGTTCTCCAAATAATGTAAATAGTGTACATAATACCTCATCTCAGAAATATAGACAGTTCAATATATAATCATAATGATAATAATGATATAATCATATATAATTATGGGCATAATAATAATGATATGATCATAATAATAATGATATAATTATAATAATAACATCTACATAATAATAATGATATAATCATAATAATAATGATATGAGCAAAATAATATGATCATAATAATAATGATATGAGCATATTAATAATGATATAATCATAATAAAAGTGATATGAGCATAATAATAATGATATAATCATAATAATAATGATATGAGCATAATAATAATGATATAATCATAATAATAATGATATGAGCATAATAATAATGATATAATCATAATTATATATATATAATAAATGAAATAAAAGAAATAATATTTGCGCAATGTATTAAATTATTATATTACTTTTAAGTAGGTGCCCCCACAGATTCTCTGAAAAATGAGCATCCCTGATAAAAATACCCTACACTTAAAATAAACAAAATTTTATCGACAAAATCTTTATGCTATTATTGAGAGGAAAGACGAAAGTGCTTTTTGATTATTAAATTATATATTTATCTTTTTTAGAACATTCGAAATTTTGGTTGAAAATTTTGTTTTTCTAGCGTCAGCGGGTGGAACCATGAATTAATATAGGAAATTTTAGCGTTGAAAACACATTGATTTGGATATTCTTGCTAGAATCAAATAATTGTCAGATTTTAAATGAAGCTTCCAGGAATTATTCACAAATGAATTAAAATATTTGAAAAATGTTTCATTTTTAGAAAATCTTTGTAAAAACATTTGTTTTTATATCTATTACACACCCAATAATTTTTTGTATGGCTTAATGTTTACATTAGTTATACACAGAACTCCTTGGAGAATTTAAATCATCAATTTCTTTTTTTTTCTGTAAAACAAGACTCCCACTTATGGAAAATCAGCTCTGAATCGTAAAATAAAAAAACACAATAAAACAAATACATTATTTAATTAGAAAATCTTTTAATTGCTTCTATGAATAAAATATATTATGGATATTATTGTCTTAAAAAATAAAATTTTTTCGATGAATGATAAATTTTTCCAAAAATGTTTTTCCTTCCTTAAAAAATTTCATTGGAATAATTCATGAAGTTTTAAATCATAAAATTATCTGATAATTTATGTCGGTTATGTAATATTTTTATTACGTAAGCACTATATTTAATAAACATAAATGAAAAAGCTTACTACACCTTAGCGAGCACCAGCATTTAAAAAAAAATTCGAATCTTTGGTGGGTCTGTATAAACGTACTGATTTTTGTAAATACGGATGTCCATACACAACATTACCAGAAAATAAGAGCGGTAACTACAGTAAATTTAAAGCCAACGTCCCAAAAAATCAGTAAAACATTAGATTATGGAGAATATTTTCCTAAACTTTTAAGATTACTAGATAGTTTAAAATTATATCAAAAAGGTGCTTTTATTATATTCCTCAAGTAATTTTTGCAGATTTTTCCCCGTAGAAAAAAAAAGAAAATTACATAAATCTTCAGCTGTCAATCTGTCAACACCTAACCAAAACACTTAACTCTGTGTTAAACATTCATTTTTGCGATATTTTAAAATAACAGAAAGTAATATTTATTTCAAATCAGGTTCAGTTTCCTTTTCAAATATTTTTTAATAAAATGTATTACATTGCTAAAAATGGCAAAAATCAACGATTTTTAATGATTACAACAACAAAAAAAAAAAAAAAATGCATCCAGCCAATTGAAATTCGTTTTGAAATACAGCAAAGTATTTTGCTTATTGGGAATATTAAACTTATTCTATTAGCATCAAATTAAAATTAAAATAGAAACTTCAAGAAAGATTTGTCATTTTTAAAATTTCATTTTAAAACTTAGGTATGGCGTATCGTTCGAAGTGCCTACATTTAAGCAATATTTACGTTTTTTCAGTTAAACTTTAAAATGCGTTAATTTTTTTGGAGCGAACTAAAAAAATAAAAAATAAAGATAAATAAAACGCATCCTTCGAACCCGCCCCACCCACCAAAAAAAAACGCGTCCTTCAAAGCAGAACACAAAAACCAAACTTTTGCTAAGAATGGAATTACTACTAGAGAATATCTCTTAGGCGCAACACATTACAGAAAACAAAATTATAATTTCCTATTAATTCACATTATCACGAAAATTAACCCCCACATTTGAAAATGGCTAAAACAGTCTGAAAAATAAC
This sequence comes from Acanthosepion pharaonis, assembly GCA_903632075.3. Classification (NCBI taxonomy): domain Eukaryota; kingdom Metazoa; phylum Mollusca; class Cephalopoda; order Sepiida; family Sepiidae; genus Acanthosepion; species Acanthosepion pharaonis. The sequence goes on from CAHIKZ030004529.1 coordinate 646,367, forward strand.
GCTACTAACATTTTACCTACATTCTTAGAACTCAAAAAGAAACACTGCAATGACACGAGAAAAATTAAATAGCACTTCACAGATTATTACTTGACCATCATATTTATCAATACATGTCTAAAAGAATGATTGATTTCCCAATATATATATATATATATATATATATATATATATATATATATATATATATATATATATATATATATAGTACAGGTAATGGATCCGTTGGTATATAATCTAGGTGGAACCTAGTAATATCAAATATTAAAACTGATCCACAAATAGAGCTGAATGTATTTATTATAACAGAGTTTATATATTACACAGCAGAAAATCCAAAATTACCTCATGTGGGTATAGACTATTTATTTGACGCAACCTTGCGCCAGTCTTCTTCGACCCTGGATTCTGCTGTGTAATATAAAGCTATCTATCTATCTATCTATATCTATATATATATATATCTATCTATCTATATATATATATATATATATATATATATATATATATATAGATGTAAATTGGACCAATGTATTCTACAACCCTCCAAAGAACTAGTCCAAAACTAACAGATCTTGCGAGAAATGCGCCTCCCCACCCCAAAAGTAGTATCACTTCATTTTTTTTATTTCTCGTTGAGAAATAACACAGGCATGTCTGAAAATAACGATTTTTAACGTTTCTCATCCTGCTTCCATTTGGTCGAGAGGCCTGAAAATGTATGATAGATATTATTAGTCATATTATCAAATTCCTTTACCATATATATATATATATATATATATATATATATATATATATATATATATATATATATATATATATAATAAAAATTAAATACTAATATTCCATGGTCATAATTTATTCATTGGAATCGTAAATACGATCTAATTCATCAGACCTACAAATTCAAAAAGAAGATTTTTGAATTGTCGACAAACATAAAAAGACAACGCGCATGCGCGAAATTAAACATAAAATGGCGACAATTTACCATCGCAACCTCTATGTGTGTGTATTTGTTTTTTGTATTTGTGTGTGTGTGTGTGTGTGTATGTGTATGTGTCAGTGTTATGCCCATATAATGTGGAACAGTCTACCCCAGTGAGCGAAATAAAGGGTTCAGTTCGATATTCCAACCATCTGAAGAAGGCCGGAGCGCACAACAGCCGAAACGTTGTAATAAATATGACGACAAAGATGACGACAATAGTACGAATAATGTAAATAGTGTACATAATACCTCTTCTCAGAAATATAGACCGATACAGAAAGAACACTCATGCGGAAAGACACATAATGAGGACTGCAGGGTTGGCGAACGTAACCCTCGTGGGTCGTATTGAGGGTTAGAGTGAAAGGAGAAGGAAGCGGATTACTTATCTGATAAACTTGTGTGAATGGATAAATGAAAAGAGGGCAGGGCAATGGGAGAAAGCTGCTAAGAGTCACACGAGATGGGAAGCTGTGAAGAGCCATGATATCCTACGGATTGAAGGGACGTGACACAGAAGAAGAAGAAGCTACGGAAATATTAAAAAAATTAACTAACTCGACGACTTCAATTAGTGTAATAAAGTTCACAAATCCACGCTGAGATTATCTGCAATTTTATGACCTCATAGGATACGGTTCGCCGGGGCTGCAATAGTTTTGAGTTGTTCTCCAAGATTAGTTGCCCACCACACGGTTAACCTACATTAAGCGATAACTAAGTAGAGAGAGAAGAAAAGGATTCTTCCCATTCTCAAGTTTATTAGTGTGGAAGTGCATGTAACCATCTCGAACGGAATTCGAACTTGACTCGCTGGTTTCTCGTTCTGAACCCTTAACCATTACACTACCTAGAATAAAAAAAAAGGAACAGATCTAAAAAAAAAAAAATAATTTGCACGAACAAAGTCAGTCACCAATATAACATTTTAGCAATCTATACAATTTGACCTCTAAAAACGAGAAAACCTTTGTAATAAAAAAACGTAATGAAAATTAAATAAGATTAAACTGAAGGTGTAACATGCAAAATTAATCGTAAATGTCAAGTGAAATAAGGAATTTTCTAATTTGTTTCGGTGATAATCAAATAAAACGTGTTAAATTAGTAGCAGATGAGTTTAAATTAAACTAATTATTATTTTTATATTAGCACTCACTTGCACATTTATACAGGCAAAATGATACACGCAAACACACCTATACCTGCAAACACAGAATGCACCCGAACCACGTACAAACATAAATGTATTCCTTGCTAAATCGATAAGTCCGCAGTTAAATAATAAAAAAAAATGTTTATCCGGCACAATTTATTTATCTATTGCCGGAAAATTTCACATCAAAACTTAATTAAGTTCTGTTTTTGTTGGAGATCTCAAAAATCGCCTCTCGGTAAATTTTGAAAGATTATATTTTCAAATGCAGGAATTTAACGTGCTACTAGATTGGCAGCTGAGTTGCTTGGTTGGCTTTGTTTAGCGTTATATCAACGTCTATGTGTTATTTAACTAACATATTTAGTTGGATTGATGCGTGTTTGTGACCCTGGGTTTCACGTTTTACGATCATCAGACAAATTCTGCGCTTGTCTGTCGATCGAAAAAGCGTCAATCCCAGGGTCACAAACTCACATCAATCTAACTAAATATGTTAGCTCACTGATAAATAAATACACACACACACATATATATATATATAGAGAGAGAGAAATAGATAGATAGATAGATAGATAGATAGATTCAAACAGGTTTCAGCCCAGAACACAACTTCACCACCGTCTTGTTGGCGTTTAAAATGCAAGCTGGTAGTTTCACCATGAATGAGCCAACCTCTTTTCCAACCATCGGGTCCGTCTAATGTAGCTCAGGCTTCATCTGTCCAAATTACTCTTTGGAAATCAATTTTTAAGTAATTGTTTGCCCATTCTAACCTCTTCAATCGATTCATTTCGCTCAACGGATGACATGAAATTGGAGAACGTTGTTTTGCTATACTATGGATGATGCGATTTCGTGTTGCTTTCAACGCCATCTTGCTTAAAAATCTCTTTGCTGCTGCTGTGAGAGTTCTGTTTGAGTGCTCTTTTAATTTTTCTTAAATCTCTCTTGTTAACTGCACGTGGGTGATCACATTTGTGCTTCTTGCGTTCAACTTTACCATCATTGACATCATTGCTTCACTGTGCGATGATCTTGTTTAATTATTTTTGCTATTTCCAGTGGGATTTTATCATTTGAGAGTCATTTTGATATTTTGCCTTTTTTCATCAGCAGTAAGCATCTTCCCACTATTATTTAAAAAATTATTTTAAAATTTATGATTTCTGCAAACACTTTTGATTACCTGAAATATATAGAAATCCTTAAATAAATAATAATATGGAGATTTTCGTTAATCACGTTGGACATGTCATTTTAAATTTAATATATTTATTCTAATGTTTATATAATCCATTACAATTGTTTAAATTTGTATATTCTAGAAATGTTATAGGCGCAAATACATTTGAGTCGCTCTGTAGTTTACCACAGATAGAAATGGCAACCTATTGCGGGAAAATCTTCTTCCGCGTCAGTCATTACTTGAAACAGATATGATCGTCCAAGCGTGTATCCCGTATAGCACTTAACTGACTGCCTAAACTGGACAGACTTATTCGAACCAAAACTTCTTAAAAACTAGACGAATTTCTCGAGCCTTACTTCGTGTTACACATTTTTTAAAAGAAAATAATGGTTGAATTTAAATCATTGTTATAATCTGTGGGAAAAAATGACGCATTTCAATATTACTCAATGATCTTGCCGGTGTGACCTCCATTGTCTGGCTTTCTCCTTCTATATTTTGAATAGAAGTCATTCCTTTGTTCAAATTTAAATTTAATTTAAATCAAGGGAAACAATCAGTGGCGAGATCTATGTAAAAACAGCTTAATCTGATCCCTTTGATATATATTTGTTTGAATCAATTGATGAGCCGATTTATCTTGCACGATATAAGTACCTTTCTCTTATCATTAGGTTAAAATTACACAGGACTGGCGGCATAGTTAAGGCTTCCTTTCTACTTATTTAATTTCCACATACATCACATAGAAACAAAATCTTCAGTAATTCTGCCAGACCTACAGTTGTTTGTTATATTTATGACGCCTTCATACTAATGACAAACCTAGTGAAAATAAATTTAAAAAATATCTGGGTCGATGTAAATTGGAAGCAAAATTTAGTTAAACTCTAATTTGTGGAGAAAAGTAGAAATTACACAGGGTTTAAAATATATATCAAATTATTAATCTGCGAAGTTTCAGCTTTTAAGCATTTAACGTTATTAAGTTAACAGAGATGTTATACTATGCATGTCTTAGACTTTCAAATAGATCTGCACATTTTTTGTTAAATATTTGCTTGCGTTTTGTGTTTACTACTACATCCGCATGCCAAGTATAAATAAAATACAACATATCAAATAGTGAGTCCAGTTAGAATGTCATAGTAGAAAGTGAATCCTTCTGTGACTAATCTATTAATTATTAATAATAATAATAATAATAATAATAATAATAATAATAAAATATGTTATGCTTACTGAATGGAAGCGAACTCAAAATAAAATTCAATTAACTCATAATTTAAGAAGAAAGATAAAATTTACACTGTCTTTAAAACATATTATTATATCAAATTATTGATCTGTAATGTTTCATCTTTTAAGCATTTATATTTATTAAATTATTAGGAATTTTGCACTCTTCATATAACTCACTTTCAAACAAAGATGAGCATTTTTCTTTTAAATATTCATGCACATTTTGTGTCTATAATTACATTCACTGGCCATATATATATATATATATATATATATATATATATAAGGACTGCTTATCAGGTCGGTCACTCTAAATGAGAGTCTGTGTGATATTATGAGCAACAACCGAATATTACAGTTCGAGTTGAAGTAATTAATTAATCTTAATGTGTTTAGTGTATTTCCCGTTGACAGAAAACTACCTACATAAGAGATAACTGAATTAAAACAAAAGAAAAAAAATACTATTTTTTGTAAAATAAATCAGCAATATGTAAAATATGAACATTTTGGATTTACATTTTTATCTGCATTTTTTTTTCCTTTTCCTTTTTTTTTTTTTTTTTTTTTTTGGGAGGACGAGTTAGATATTTTTACACGATCTAATTTCCACCCTTGCAAACTTCCTCAATCTCAACAGTCAATATAGCAATTCTTTCTTTGATGATTTACTAGACGTTAATAGTAACAATTTTAATAAATCCCTGTATATAGAACACGCAATTACAGCGGGAAAAGATTTGGATGCCATCACAGACATAAAATAGTCAGTATAATGGCAGAAATAGCCGAGGAGAATTTCTTTCTTGGCCGACATTATTTTTATGAAGCAATGAGTAATAAAAACATGAGAACTTTAACAACCATATCGTCGACGGGTATATACAATTTGACGTAAAGAATTTTTTCAAATAATATAAATAATTATCCTGATATAAATTTTAAAAAAATACATTAACTTATTCTGTCGTAACCAAATTGAACCTACACAAAATGAAGAATCCATTAGAATCAAAATGCGATCTAAAATATCACTCAATAATTGTAATAAACACCTTAGATATATTATTTACTATAGAAAGCTTCAGGCATATAATCTAATCATTGCTAAAATTTCCGCCCACGGCGTAATCAATGTTGTTTATGAATCCTTATGTCCTTTGCATCTCCAATATCAATAACCACAGTCCTGGGTAAGACGATAAACTACATCCACGTCCTGGGTAAGACGATAAACTACGTCCGCGTCCTGGGTAAGACGATAAACTACATCCACGTCTGGGTAAGACGATAAACTACGTGCAACAGTAAGGCCTCTGATCAGGAGGTTTTGAGGAGCGTGGAACCACATCTGAATTGCTGGTTTCCCAAGTCCACCCTGATCCGGAGTGGTAGCAGCTGTTAGGGTCACATGTATGGGTAAATAGTTAACACCATAAACTGGGGTGAAAACATCATGAAAGCGTAAAAATTGTTCTTAATACCAGCAATACATGGCACGTTGGAGTAATGGATAAGCGTTTCGGATTGAGGAATCAGAGAGCCGAATTCAAATTCCAGTCGAATCCAGATACCCTTTGAAATTTTGACCTCTAGTAGATTGTTCTAGTTCCACATGCCATACCCTTTATCCTTCTTTTTTTTCAGTTATTTCTCTTTTAGTTATTCAACTATCCAATTTTTTGTTTAACACTTGCCCAGGCATTGACACATGGCCCGTAGCCTTATAACTTTTTGGGTCAAGTTGCTTCAATCACGCTTTTATCTCCTGTGCCATGTGTCCTTAGGGATATCAGTGTATGAATTTTGGGGTCTTTAAAACCTAATGTCTTTTTTACCAGACCTGATAGTGACATTTATTATTGTGTTTTTTCTTTAGCAATCTATTTCTGGTTCCCATATTGTATTCATGTCTATACTTGGACGGCTTAGGAGATTTTTGTGATTTAGGGACATAACTTAACTAAAACTGAGACATCCAGACAAAAAGCATGACATGTAGGAAGAATATCACCAGAAGAAGGCCGGGGCTTACAGCGGTCGAAACGTCGTGAATATGACAATAAAGATGAGGACGACAATCAGTACGAACTAAATGGTTTAAATGGGTGTATAGAGTGTATATAATAACCAGACTGCTAGAAAATACACGAAAAGAAAATGAACATTAGATATTCTATACACAATTTGAATCGAAAAGTGAAAGAACCTATTATAAAATTGAAAAAAAAAAATACAATAATAAAGAATGAAACATGTAGACCTTGTTGTTTGAATTAATGCAAATTATTTAAATGGATTCCTACTGGATGGATATATATATATATATATATATATATATATATATATATATATATATATATATATATATATATGTGTGTGTGTGTGTGTGTGTGTGTGTGTGTGTGGAAATATATATAGAAAATAGGAAAGAACTGGTTAGGTAAATAATCCAAAGTTCCTTAGTATTTTAGTTATTATTTTTAAAAATAGTGCTCGATACAAAAGTAGAGCGTAAATATAATTGGAATCATATTTTTAAATAAATAATTATATTTATGCTCTACTTTTGTATCGAGCACTATTTTTAAAAATAATAATAAAAAGCGAGTTGGAATCATATTTTTAAAAATATATATATATATATATATATATATATATATATATATATATATATATATATATATATAACCAACGCCTTTATCCACTGTACCATGCGTCCTTAATTATTTCATAATATGTGACGTCATTTGTTTACATTTGGATACACATCGAGCAGATTTGAATGTATGAGAGAAAATCATGGAGAATTGTGGTTTTAAAACAGTAAAATCGAACTTGTTAACCGAAACGCTCCTCTGTGGCTCAATCGGTAAAAGCACGTCAGGCTATATGACGGTTCTGTATAGGATACAGGTTCGAGTCCTGTTGGAGGACGCATATTTTCTATGAAAATTTCTCGGACATTCAGGCCGGTTGTTAATACTGTTTATTATAAACAGAGTATTTGCTTAAATATTTGTATCTATAAAAAGAAGGTATAAACAATAAAAAATGCCTTAAAATACATATATATATATATAGTTTTAATCCTTTCAAGTCCATTCAAGTGGCATAGCGGTAAAATATATTTTTCATTTACGGTGTTCACGCATAACATATCTGTAGATGTGCAACACCTGAAGATGGTCTCAGATGAGATTGAAAGTACTTGGAAAAATTATTTGAAAGAATATTTTGTAATTTGTCTTCAGCTACCAAGAAATTAATTCGTGGACCTGAAAGGATTTAAACTAAAATAAATTGACATTATACGTCTAAATTATTTAGCCAAACATACTTGAATGAATATATGCGGTCTATATATATATATATATATATATATATATATATATATATAAAGAGAGACAGTCACACACATATATATGAACAAAAAGAGATAGACATATAGAGATAAAGAAATATATATATATATATATATATATATATAAGGCAGGATGTGTGTGTGTATGTGTAACGAATGCACGCCGCAATTTTCGACGGATTTGCACCAAAATTAACATGCACATTCTCCAAGGTAGCGGGAAGGCCAAGACTGACTTTGCATTTCTCAACTTCCACCGATAGTGGAAATAATTGATCATTTCATGCTTCTACAGCAGTTTTCATGTAGTTTGCCGCCATTTTCTACTGGCCAGAGTGAGAGCCTATAGCTGGCTGCCACGAATAGTCAGGAAGATAATATTGGCCAGTGTGAGAGCCAATAGCTGACTGATACGAATGTTAACTAGCATGCTAGCATGCAAAAAAATCGACAGCTGCATTCGTCATAAGTGGGAAAAATTTAAATCTACATGGCACTTTATTCCAATTGGCTCATTCGCTTGCTTAAACTCAACGTTGATTCTGATTCCGCAGAACTGGGTTGGATGTGAAAAAGCATTTGCTGTTAACATTCTTTTTTCATTCGGTTTTTCCAGTTACGAGTCCTTTTTGAAAGCTGATCGTTTTGTATTCATTTTGTTTAGTTCTTTTTTCGTAACAGATTTAATGTTTAGTATAGAGCTTAGAAAAAATTTACAGCGTGAGATAGACAAGCAGTAAGGCATGTAGCAACATCAGCGCGGAAAAGGACACTCATTTAAAGGCAAGGAAGGGCAAAAATATTTTAAGTCAAGTGATAGCGATTGCTGTATGTGTCATACGATTTTTGAATCAAGCACGGGCAACGCCGGGCCGTGCTACTAGTGTATATATATATATATATATATATATATATATATATATATATATATAGAGAGAGAGAGAGAGAGAGAGAGAGAGATAAGAAGGATGATAGAATGAAAAACAGAAAGACATACCGATAAAGAGATATTAAATAAAATTGAAAAAGAAAGAGCGAGGTGGAAAAACATCGAGGGAGGGACAGATTAACAGAACTATGAACGTAGATAGATAGATAGATAGATAGATAGATAGATAGATAGATAGATAGATAGATAGATAGTGAACAGAGTGAGATAGATAGATAGATAGATAGATAGATAGATAGATAGATAGATAGATAGATAATTGTCTGAAAATGAGAGAGTCGCAGGGAGAGAACGAGAGAGAGAGAGAGAACTAGATTAGTAGACTGACAGATCATGAAAAACAGAACGATATGAATGGATAAATCTTCGAAAGTAGAGATCAAAATAGCTTCACACAAAAGTGAACGGATTCAGACAAGTAGAGACGCGAATAGGCTTAGATATGGACAGACTTTGCTAGATAGATATGTACAGCCTCAATGTGGATGTGTGGGCATGTAGGTCGGACTCCGCAGACTGAGATATATTTGTAAGCTGATAGTGCTGTTTGTACACGCAATGGCATACACTGACATATACAGGAACCCAACTACATACATGCTAACACTCAACTGTTTTACACTAACACAACACATTTACACCTGCACGTATGCAAATTGATTGAATGGAATATTAAAACAAAGAACTGGCATACATTTCATGAGGGAAGACGTAGTAATAGAATGACGTAACGCATTTATAACGACCAATGAAATATCTCAGGATTTCGCCATTTTCCGCCATAACTGACTCCATAATGCCAAACGCCATCATATTTAAATAATATATTGACATCAACAACAACACTGGAAAAATAATTGAACGTTGCATAAATACATCTATGACTTATATTGTAGAGAATTCACATTATTTATATTATTCGGACTATTGTCCTCATCTTTGTCGCCACATTTATTACAACGTTTCGGCCGTTGTACGCTCCGGCCTTCTTCAGGTGGTTGGAATGTCGAACTGAACCCTTTATTTCGCTCACTGTCGTAGACTGTTCTAGTTCCACGTGCCATGTTTAATGGATGTCAGTTATCAGTTATCTCCTGTTAATTCCCTTCTCCAAGTTCTCCACTGCCTTAACCAGGTATTGAACTCAAACTCTTTGGGTCCTGTCACTGGATCTAATTAACGCCTTTATCAACTGCCATGTGTCCTTGAGGCACAGTGGATAAAGGCAAGGTTTGCGTCTCGTGTCCTTTTATAGTCCCAGTAAACAGAAATAGCTCTCTCAAAGAGGAGAGTAACAGGACAAGGGGAGACCAATCTTGATTATTCATAACACCCAATAAGGTGACCCTTGAGATGTGTACTGAGTTAGCATTATTAAAATGAAGAACCATTGTTATCGATATTAAGATCATTACATTCCAGTCGAATTGCGAAATTCTCTGAGATTAACTAAAAGACGAATAGCATTTTTACAAATTTTAACATGTTTGAGATGAAAAGTGTTCTAAGACAGACTGAAAACTGTTAGCCATCTTTGTACTGATAAAAGGTCTTAGATTAGTACAAATGCTGATATTTTTACACAAGTTGAGATGAAAAATGTTCTAAGAGAAAACGGTCAGTCTTTTTAAATTGATGAACGGTCTATGATGGTGGTTTTCTAAGGTAGCTCAGATGTGGCACAGGGCCAAAAGATTGGGGTAACCAATGAGTACTGAACTCACTATGTAGTCGTAAGTGATATAGCAAGACAAGATTGCTAACGATTACACTACACTGAAATGCCAATGCCATTTGCCAAGGCTGGACGTGTGGAGCACCCAATGAGACTCGAACTTACTACTCAGTCGTAATCAATATAGCGAGATAAAAGGTCTGAGACGAATTGAAAGACAGACAGTATTTTTCAAACAGTTATCTTCCATGCGTGATACACGCCTGGGCTAACATGTATTTTTCGATACATAATTGACAAGGCAGATTTTTTCTATCTGCGGTAGAACAGCTGCCATCCAAGGCTATAGAATCCGGTGTGTCCTTCTAGGGAAGAGAATTCATACCTTTAACAAGGTTATTAGCACGTAAGTGAAAGTAATGGATTCGACTGGAATTCGAACTCGTCTCTCCGATTCCTCAAACTGAACCGCTATCCATTACACCACTGTGCATCCTCTGGTCTGTTAAAAGGTTTCATATGGAAATATTCTAAGAGGAACTGAAAACGTTTAGCCCTCTGTAATGTTATCGCTGTTGTTCTCACAAATGATAACACGAGGCTCCATCTTTTATATTTAGCATTACGTTATTTTGAACCGCCAACTTCGTCAGTACCTGTCGGTCAGTGAATAGGTGTGGCCCCAGGCCCTTATCCGAAATGTGGGCATTACATTTCCCTCTGCGATACCTGAGAAACGTCTTTATTATCGCTGGTATGCGTATCTATCTATCTCTGAAGAAAAATATACAGAAAAAACAAACAAAAATCTTAATATGCAATTATGTTGTATTAATGTTAATATAAAGTCAACGTCGGGCGTTTCGGTCTATTTTAGACCATCATCAGGACATATTCATTAAACATAATTAACTTTAGAACATATAAAATTCAACATGAAAAGACGAAGGACATAAGAGCACAACTAATCCAAACAGATAACTGAATTTTTTATATAAGATCAGCGTTCCGTTTAAATATGATCACGTCGTCGTCACGTGGGCGATGTTGTGAAAACGTATTCGATGATGATCTCAAAATATTAAAATATTAAAAAATCTATCTATCTATCTATCTATCTATCTATCTTCACTTACTCGCGCGTACATCCCAAGAGTAGATGGACCGACATGTCTTCCGTATCGAGGTCCTCACTGACATCGTATGAATTGTCGATCTATAACCGGTATATACTAACCCGGTTAGGAGGTCAACCACAGGTTAACCTTGCACCTGACTGTTCTGAAGGACACTGAGTGCAAAGTCTATTCTGAATAAGCAGGAGTGAGACATATACTGCATTTCTTAAATTGTTAGGTCTAAAATGAAAGCAATGATGGCCAAATGTACTGAAACATGGCTCTGCTTTCTAACGACTGCTCAAATCTCCGAGATGAAGTGAATGATGGTCAACCTTCTATAAATTGGCAAAAGGTCTGAAATGTACTGAAACATGGTTCTGCTTTATAACGACTGCTCAAATCTCTGAGATGAAGTGAATGATAGAAAACCTTTGTTAAATTGTTAAAATTTCCGTGGAGAATTGATAAATGGTGCACTTTCTAAAGGCTGTTGAAATGTCTGAAATGAAGTAAAAACAGAGCAACAGTCTATATATGGCAAAAAGATCTGAGATGAATTTAAAAGACTACCATCAGATTTAGTAATGTTAGATTTGAGAGCAATTGAAAGACACCCAACATTCTTAGTATTTCTGTAATTTCTGAAATGAAATGAAAGTCTTTGAATTGTATTTTTTAATCATATCACCCTATGCAAGGCGATGAAGCCACTAAGACACAAGCGGGTTACTGAGAGTGGAAGAACAGGAAAAAATGGGCAAATAGATTTCATCCCCAATAAAAATCACAAAATTATGAATGTATAAATATACATTTTTATATAAAAAGTACCAATAATACCTATTTATAGTATATATTTAGTTGAAGTCATAAAATTGTGTTCACAATATTTAGATTTCAGCATTAAATAACCCATAGAGGTGTTGATATGCCGCTAAACAATATGAACGAACCAAACCAATCAAAATATTTAGATTACGGCATTAAATAACCCATTTGATATGCCGCTAAACAATATGAACGAACCAAACCAATCAAAATATTTAGATTACGGCATTAAATAACCCATAGAGGTGTTGATATGCCGCTAAACAATATGAACGAACCAAACCCATCAAAATATTTAGATTACGGCATTAAATAACCCATAGAGGTGTTGATATGCCGCTAAACAATATGAACGAACCAAACCAATCAAAATATTTAGATTTCGGCATTAAATAACCCATAGAGGTGTTAATATGCCGCTAAACAATATGAACGAACCAAACCAATCAAAATATTTAGATTTCGGCATTAAATAACCCATAGAGGTGTTAATATGCCGCTAAACAATATGAACGAACCAAACCAATCCAATTACGGCAAAATATAGAGGTGTTGATATGCCGCTAAACAATATGGACAGAACCAAACCAATCAAAATATTTAGATTACGGCATGAAATAACCCCTAGAGGTGTTGATATGCCGCTAAACAATATGAACGAACCAAACCAATCACTATATTTTGATTACGGCATTAAATAACCCCTAGAGGTGTTGATATGCCGTTAAACAATATGAACGAACCAAACTTGCCCTATTTAACAAAAAATTGTGGGTAATTTCTATTTAGATCACTTGTCAATTCAACCATGTCGAATTGATCAGACTAAATAGGAGTAAAGGGTTGTGTCAAAAGTTCTTTAAAAAATAACTTCTTTGTATGATCAAAATATCTCAGATGAATAGAGGACCAGTTTTCAAATGATTGCTGGAGTATCTCACCTTTTCTAATTGTTCTAAGATTTTAGATGAAGAGAAAGGCGGTCGGCCTTCTTTGCATTGTTAAAAGGTCTGAGATAAACTGAAAGATGCGTGCCGCCTTAATTGTTCAAAGGTTTTTGATTAACTGAAAGACGAACAGCATTTTGGTATTATTAAAAGGTCGAAAATATTTTAAGTGAAGATTAGAAGGCTTATTTTTATTAAATAGCCCGAGATGAATTAAAAGGTGATAGTTTCTTTAGTATTATAAAATGTTTTACGATGAAGAGGAATACAATTTTCTTTGTATATTTATAAAATATAAAATGAAGTATTACATTTATACCGGTTGCTATAGATACAAAATTCCACCTGAATTTCTATCACAAAAACTGCTAATTCTTCCGTATTTGTTGGAATTACAAATGAAATATATTGTCCAATCTATAAAGTTAAATCGTTCGCATGCGATAAAGTCTAGCATTCCTCTTGTTTTTTATATATTTTCCTTAGAATTTTCGTCTATCGCGTGAAACGAGTATTCTTTCGGGTGGACCCCGTTACTTGAGCATCTATTAGGATTTAAGAGCACCGTCTACCTCAAGTGGAGCTCGTACGTACTATCCATCGCTAAAGGTGCTGTCCGGTACCGCTTTAGTAAGTTCCTTAATCCTCCTGATAATCTCTTGGGAATACCAGGTGTTGTAAGCTTAGATGTGCGACTGGTCAATTCCTGTTTTGTTCGTTTTATATATATACACATATATATACATATATATATATATATATACATACATATATATATATATATATATATATATATATATATATACATATAGACATACATATGTATATATATATATATATATATTTATATATATATATATATCTCTCTCTATATATATATATATATATATATATATATATATATGAACTACGAAATCTCCCCAAATTATCTTAAATGCCTATAATTGATAACAGAATACATTGATTTATTCCAACGGCTTCCCATACTTAATACTTCTCGTTTTCACTCTCGCGTGGTCATGTGTGACATCACGAGCTGCGACGCGATTTCCGCTTCCGCGTCTCGTATACACGGATTTTGTCGTTGCTTTTAAATCACAAAAACAGACTTGTTCCGTGTATTGGTTGATATATTGAAAAGTAATTGTCATCTTTGATAATGACTCATGTCAGCCGAAAGGTTAGATTGGATTTAAACATGTATCAATATGATGATTTCCTTTTGTCGTTCAATGATAATGTTATTAAACTTATCAGACAATATGAAAGGAACTTACTTAAAACAAATAGAGAAACTTATCTATATTATTTAATGAAACATCCGTTAATGAAAAATTGCTGCTTATATATATATATATATATATATATATGTGTGTGTGTGTGTGTGTGTGTGTGTGTGTGTGTGTTCCGGGTGTAACAGAAAATTTGTACAAATCGTGTAACAGCGCAGCATAGGATAATTGTCCATCCCACAAAATGTTTATATAAAAAGTAAACACTAAACTATTTGTATTTCTTTTTTACAAGTTTTCAGATAAGACGTTTAACCATCTTGATACCATTTTTCGTAAGATTCACAGAAAAAAAAATTGAGTTATTTAGTTAGAAAGAGAACAGGTTAAAATTGTATTGTATCAGTCGCATTATGTCTTCCCATATGAGCAATACTGAGAGGAAAAAGATAATTAAGGCCTTCAGTAATAGTAACAATATTCATACTCTGGTTTCCTGCTTCAAAGTGAATTTAAAAACCATCGGGGAATTCCAGTGAAATATCTTTAATCATTTTTAAGCAAATGGGGATATATATATATATATATATATATATATATATATATATGTGTGTGTGTGTGTGTGTGTGTGTGTGTGTGTGTGTGTGACACTATTTCGCTTGCTAAAAGGGAGAAAGGAGAAAAGAAAAAGGAAAGAAAAAAAAAAAGGGAGAATTAAAATTAGGTGATAAGAAGCCATCACGTAAAGGACACTAAGCGCTGTTATTTTTCTGACAAGGAAAAGTGGTAAAATTTGTATTTTTCCATTGACGAGAAGGTAAAAAGGAAGATACTGGAATTAATCTGATTTAGGTTACGGGGCGGGTGGAAATTCCAGGTTGGCCAAATAACCTCAGAGACAGAATTCTAAATAGATAAACATTGAATGTGTCGCAAAATGTCCATTTGGACCACACACAGTTGCCAAAACAAAAGACCAAACCATTGGTTATCTACGGAAAAGTCGTTTGGAAAAAGGCATCTGTTTTGTGTCAAAAACTGGCTGTGGTGGCGAAATTATTTTATCGGGAATAGATAACGCCAGAATGCGAAACGTCTGGTTGACCACCCACTTGTTAATTGGCGAAAATCTCATTGACGAATTCCAGGTAATTCGGTTAAAAGATAAAAAGTCTAGGGTGTGAGGTTTACTCGAAGGGAAGAAAGAAAAGTAAAAGTAAAAAAAGAACATTTTTTTTTCTTTGAGCAAGATTTTTTAAACCGAGGCTAGTCTGGCTACACCCACGCCGCTGAGCGCCCATTGGCTGAATGGTAGCAGGAGTATTGGGCGGAGGTAATCATGTGAAGCATGAGGGGAGGCCTGCTGGCACCCATTGAGGGGGATAGGTGTGAGATGCCACTGTGAGAGAGAGGGAAAACCGTTGACACCCTCTGAGGGTATGGTGAGATACCAATACGAGAACAGAAGAAGGTGGGAGGACGAGAAGACTTCCAAAAATGGAAAATAATAAAATTTTCCTGACCGAAAACAAAGAAGTGGATGGTGGGTTTGCAATTATCAAGGAACCTCAAACCCCGACAATCCCACCCCGGTTTTGGTCGGCGTCCATATAAGCAAAGTCGCAGCGAGCAAAAATCAGTTCAGTTCGAGTTCGAGATCCGGTTGGAGTTGGCAATTGGCAGAGACAGTTGCGGAGTTAATAGCCTCGCAGAAGCTGACTAAGATTCACGCAAATTCCGAACTCATCTTCTAATCAAGAACAATTTATTTTTGAAGAACGACTTAGACTCACTCCACCAAAACAAGTTTTACGAATTTTGCCTGAAGACACACCAAGAACCAGTTTCTTAAAAGAACAAACAACTTAAGATGTTAAGACTCGCCTAACAAACACAAAGTGTCACGAATCCATATAGCGGGTTTGGGTGAAGACTCAGTCCTGTACTCAGCAACCAGATATAAAAGATTGTTATCCTTTTTTTTAACACATTTGAACTTTTCGAGTTATTATTTTCTTTTCTTTTACACATACTTGTGCGATATCACCCTTATTCGAACTCAGCTTGCATTACGGCCCGGCGACTGATTGATTTCGTCTGCCTAGATCAATTCACAACGTGGGTAGGTTAGACTAGAAATCAAACCAGACGTTGGAAGCGAGCTGGGAACGAAGAGGCTGATACCGAATCTATCCAGATTCCCATCCGAATCACCAAAAGGTTAGAACGTCACATTTGGTGCCGCGACCAATACCAAGCCAGTTGATCGTCACAGGACGGGATAGCACGACTGACGCAGACAGTCGGACGTCACGTTTGAGCGGCGACACCCCGGCGGGGACGTCGCATATATATATATATATATATATATATATATATATATATATATATATATATATATATATATCTTACTGCCACATCATGCTGAAGCACTGGTCGTGCAATGATGGAAGTTAAGCAATGCTGAGCATGTTAATTACCTACATTGATGAACGCTGGGAATGCCAGAATCTGTTAATGGGGAAGTGAGGGTGGTGTAATATATAATAAAAGAATTTCTGGCTTAAAATAAAACGCAATGGGTTTATAATCCGTGAAAAAGAACTAATAAATCAGTCCTACTATCCTCTATTTTTCAAGAGCCAGATCAGGTTGGAAATGAGGTACTACTTTCATATATGGTATGGAGCTACTCTGTTTTCATTTTCTTTTGATAGAAGCCAAAAGGTGTCTACCGACCACTATTGTGGTTAATGAATTGTTTTCCATCCTACCACCATTTTCCCACAAACGAAATGTTGTAAATCTCTCGCTACCCTATGGCTATTTCCATGGAAATGAACTACATTCCCTAGTTCCAACAGTTATAATCTTCACAGCACATTTCCTGAACCAAACAAAACAGTATAATATATATATATATATATATATATATATATATATATATATATATATATATATAGATAGATAGATAGATATAATATTAGTGGTAAATATACATACACATGCAAAATATATAAATACCCATACATGTATATTTTTTGAATAAAAATCGTAAATACAATTCATCAGACCTACAAATTCACGTCTATGGTGTGTGTATGTCACCACGAAATGTATCTTTATGCATTAGACATCCGACAACATTCATATTTCTCTTACTTAAACCCTTTCCACTCACCTCTCTATGTTAAGGTTTAATCTCCCTCCTTCTATAGTATGTTACCCCTCATACTTACACTCTCTCTAAATTCTGTTTTTATTTCCGGAGTTGTTTTTTCTGTTTTCTTTTTGAATTTGTAGGTCAGATGAATTAGATCGTATTTACGATTGCAATGGAATAAATTATGACCATGGAATATTAGTGTTTAAGCCTTTTTATTATATATATATATATATATATATATATTTTGAATTTGTGAGTCTGATGAATTGGATCGTGATTACGATTTCAATGTAATAAATTATAAACTATTATAAAATATTAGTGTTTGGGGCCTTTATAATATATTCTTTCACTGTCCTGGACATTGAAATCTACCTGGATTCTATCATCATGAAAATATATATATATATATATATATATATTGACTACTAATATTATCTATCTATTTATCTATGAATGTGTGTGTGTATATATATATATATATATATATATATATATATATATATATATATTAAGTATATCACCCCAAGCACGGCGCGAGTCCCACTAGCACGCAAGGGGTTACAGAGAGTGAGAGCAAGAGTAAAGAGGTGTGTTTACGGAAAGGATATAGATACGGACGGGGACCAGAAAATGTCGATTGACATTATTTTTGAATATTAGAAGATTATTGCTATCAGGAAATAAGTACAAGGAACGGAGTTCCACTGGCGGAAAGTGCGAGATAAGAACCTTTTGGAGTAGAAGAGACAGATACATTTAACCGTTTTGACAATGAAAGGCTGGGACCGAGAGGCCAATCTAGTAGAACACATTCAGTTTGGGTACCAGTCAAAGTAACTCTTCAGAGCATTTTCCATGAAAATATTTCTAGAAAAGACAGATGGAAGTCGTAGCAGGTCTGTGAGAAAGAGACCGTAGACCGAAATGCCAGATCAGGACCTATCACATTGCATATTCGTTTCTGGATTTTGTCTATGACCCCCAGATGAACAGCGGCTCAACCAGACCTTATATGGCAGAAGTATTCAATTTTGTTTAGCGGCATAACGACTTCTCCAAACTATCAAATGCCAAAATATATGTTTTACACGTAATTTTATATCTATTTTTTAAATTTTTCTGAGTAAATTATCTTTTAGTGATACACGTCTTACTAATTAATCCACAGCTGGAGGAGAATAGATATTTTACACACACACACACACACACATAAACATATATATATATATATATATATATATATATATATATATATATATATATAATATATGTACTATGAAATGGAAAAAAAGTCGGGCAATTATTTTAAGATATTTTTTCTATGAAAATTTCTCGGATATTCAGGCCGGTAAATGTTGTTAATACAGTTTATTATGAACAGAACATTAACTTAAATATTTGTATCAATATAAAAAACGTATAAACATAAAAAATGTCTTAAAATTATTGTCGGACTTTGTCCATTTCATAATGTGTGATGTCATTTGTTTACATTTGGATGCGCATCGAGCAGATATAAATTTACGTGAGAGATACAAACAGTAAAATCGACTTTTTCAACCGATCGGTCCTCTGTTGCTCAGTCGGTAAAACCATGCCAGCCGAGTAAGTGGCTGATGTTTTGCATGAATTCAACAGTGTGGGCACTATCAAGGCTATCCTTGTTGACAAACACTAATGCCAATTCAGGCTGTGAAGGGGGATTTGCTTTACCTCTAGAAAGAAAACTTAACAGAAATCTTCATACTATTGGTTGCTCCTTGCACCAAAATAAATTCCCGTTTAGAGCTCTTTTTAAACATATAGATGGTACCACAAAAAAAAAAACAAACCCTGCCACATTCAATGGTCCACTTGGAAGATTACGTGCAAATGATTACCATAATTTACCCCAAATATCATTTTCAGCTGTTGGCAGTCCTCTGGATTCTATTTTTAAAATTGAAAATGCAGATACCCTTAGTTGTGACCAAAGACTCCTTTATGAATATACAGTGGGTATTTCTAGAGGTAAGGTGGACTCTAGATTTGCATCATGGAAAATTGGTCCAATAAACCAGGCAAGGTGGTTAACTTTAGGCATCAGTCTGATGTGCTTATGGACTCATGGTGCATACCCACGAAATATTTCAACCAAAATCCACAGTTTAATAAATTTTATTGTGAATGTGTATGCCATTTGCTGGTTCGAAATTAAAAGAAATAAGTTCCACAATCAGCAAATGTATATTTTCAATATGATCCAAAGGATTAGGAAGCAACCATATGAAATCCAACCGATCACATTGAAAAATATACAATACAATGCTTTTGCCTTACTGCCTGAAAATATCTTATATTCAATGGTCAAATCTGATGAACTGGAAGTGAGGGAAGAATCTATAAAACGAATTTTGGCCATTAGGTAAGTAAATATTTATTCATATAAAATTGACTAAATTAGTTATACCGATTTACGGAATCATTTTAAGGATTTTATCTATTTTCAACATAAATATTAAAGCAGTACAGAGTGTAATTTTTTTTAAAATAAATCAAATTAATTTTTATATTCTTTCAAGAGTGGGGAGCAAACCAAGAAAAAATTAAAAAGAATCACAACTATCAATTTTAAAGCTATGCACTGGAGACAGTTAAAAGATCTGTCATTAAGTGGAGTTTGTGAACCACCACTCACAGAAGAATTTTCTGAAAGTGAACTTCGGGA
The DNA here is from genome assembly GCA_903632075.3 of Acanthosepion pharaonis. NCBI lineage: Eukaryota > Metazoa > Mollusca > Cephalopoda > Sepiida > Sepiidae > Acanthosepion > Acanthosepion pharaonis. The sequence goes on from CAHIKZ030004529.1 coordinate 666,943, forward strand.
ATAATTATTAAATGGTACGAAGCTTGACTTACCAGATTTGCCCTCACATTCTCAAGGCATGGAACGGGCAGTCAGGTTAACAACAGAAGTTTCCCAATCTGTGTATGGTTTTGAAGCAAGGCACCAGCACATATTATCAAAAGCTTTGTGTCAGAAATTGAGACCATCAATTTCATCTGAGGGTTCTTCTACGGAGCTATTTGACTCTGTATATTAAGCCCTATTAAACTATTCTTTATTTTTCCATATTTGTTTGTTTGTTGTATTTTCATTCAAAACAGAAAAAAAAATCAATTTTTTAATGTATTCAACTAATATTGCTTAATTCATGAGGTAAAAAACAGCATTTCAAAATCGTCAGTGATAATGAGGTGGTGGCAAATTTTCAATTTGAAGTTTACTTATAATTTCTACATTTTATTTCATTTTGATAAAACAAAAGAACAACATTCCCTGATTTAAATAGTGAAATTGTTTGTTTTTTTTTTGTTTTTTTATCAATATTTAGTCCAAATCTTGCAAATTTTTTTGTATCAATACTTAATACTTTCGGTACATTATTCTTTTGATATTTTAAAAAAGTGAAAATCGACCTGCCCCTATATATATATATATATATATATATATATATATATATATATATATATATATATATATTTGAATACATTAACTGTATTATGGGAAATGTAGGCGAATGAATACCTTTTAACATGTTTACTTTACAAATCCCATCCCAGCATTCACAAAATAAGAGCCAAAAATGAAATTTATTCCTTGAAAATGAAAGAAAACTTATGATTTCTCAGCTATCAAGTGCATATCATACACTGAGGAACACAGTAATCATTAAAGTTATTTTTATCCTCACTAAAGTCAAAAGAATAATCATGGTAGCCTTACCAATTACCAATCTCTAAGAATGAAACTTCAGAGCCACTATTATTACCATCAAAGTTCTTTTCAATTCTATTATAATTAAACCGTAATCATAAAGCGTCACTTAATAATATATATTAATAATCCAATCACTTTCATTCTTGCAACGGGTACTGTATTCCAATCATCTTTTGCTTTTCAAGTGATAATACCGCCATCTTGTTTCTCGCTAATCGTTCTCTGAAAGCGATCAGAAATGTTAATTTATTCAAAATGTATGTTCTTGAATCCTAAATCCATGATTATTGAAGCAAGTAATCATGGATTATTCAAAAAAGTATTTTTTGGACATAGAGTCAGAACCTTATAAAACAAAGCAAAATATAAACGTATTTACCAAGAACAAAATCATCGTCATTATCAACGTCAGTTGCCAGCCATTACACAAATTCGCCTTTTTTTCTTGCCTTAATCGGATGTTTTGAAAGAACAAAAATGAAAACATCTGTCAGAGTTTTAAGACATTTTTATGGTTATACATTCTTTTTTTTAGATAAAAATATTTAAATAAATGCTCTGTTTTATAATAAACAGTATTAACAACATTTACCGGCCTGATTATCCGAAAAAAATTGTCATAGAAAATATGCGTCTTCCGACAGGAATTGAACATGTATCCTATATGGAACTGTCATATAGCCTGACGTGCCTTAATCGATTGGGACACAGAGGAGCGTTGGGTTAACACGGTCGATTTTATTGCTTTTAAACTACAACCTTCCATGAATCTCTCACTTACATTCATATCTGCTCGATTCGTATCCAAATGTAAACAAATGACGTCAGACATTATGAAATGACCAAAGTCCGACAATTATTTTAAGACATTTTTATGTTTATACGTTCTTTTATTGATACAAATATTTAAGTAAATGCTCTGTTTACCGGCCTGAATGTCCGAGACATAGAAAATATTCGTCCTTCGACAGGAATCGAATATGTATCCTATATGCAAAAAAAAAAAAAAAAAAAATAATGTTCTCCCAAGTACACGCCTTACGATGGGCTTATCTATGTAAAATATTTATGATTTTTTTTCAAATCTGCACGGTGGAAAATGTCATTTCTGACCTTAGGTCTCTGGTCGGAGACCCGGAAAGAAATCAGTATACACCAGAAACCAAAAGAAATAAAACAACAACAACAATAATAGTAATAATAATAATAATAATAGTAATAATAATAATAATAATAATAATATGGGAACATCAACAATCGCTTTTGTAGTTGGAGCCCTAGGACTGGTTGTAAAAGATTGCAGTAGACTAATTGAAGGGATTCCTGAAAATCCATGCCTCAAGGAGTTACAAAAAAAATGTTCTGACAAGTACAGCCCACACATTTCGAAGGGCTTTATCTATGTAATTTTTTTTTTAAATTTTTTTTTTGTCAGTGGAAAATGTCATGATGCCATTTCTAACCTTAGGTCCCTGGGCGGGACCCGGAAAGAAATGTGTAAACGCCAGAAATCAAAGAAAATAAAAATAATAATAATAATCGATATACCGATATACTTTAGATGTTAACATGTAACAAGCTTTTGAAAAAATGGCAGTCCACAACGAAAATATATTGACCCTAATATATAATAGAAACGTCATCACTGATTTAGTAGACTTTAGAATTTAGAACTGTAGCTGAAAGTAAGGGATGAAACTAAGTGGGACAATTATAAACGACGCGTTTCCACTTTCATCATAAAATGAGTCATTCGACTTAATGACTTTAAAATAACAATTAACAAGAGGCGGAAGATTTAAAAAAAAATATCATCATCATCATTATCATTCCCATTGCTGGGTGTGGTCGTAAGGTCACTGTGCAGCTAAGCACGGGATCAGTTCTCTCCATGTATCCGGTTTAAAATCCTGAGAGATCCATTCATGCATACTGTGCTACCAAATAGACCTGGCGGAGCCCATCTCTCTTTAGGTCAAACAACAACCGATTTCTTGTAACATGTCGCGGGCTCATGGCTGTTAACTTCAATCTAGGAAAGCCCAACGATGCCACCAACGCTCTGGTCACTTACACAGCTTCCATAGCTATCTTCTTCCTCTTCAGGACTTCGACGATCATGGTTCTCCATAAACTCCTGTCCTTTCTTGCTCTTAGTAAATTT